>PXIH01S0056323.1:0-10783 GCA_003024985.2 Euperipatoides rowelli
TACTTTTTTTTTGTGATGTAATTCTTTTCATTTATTCCTTGACTTATTGTCATGAATTATATAAAAAGAGATGGCTTCTTAAAAATACAAATTAAAAATAAAAAATAAATTAAGGTTCTTGATTTTAAAATGAAAATGTAATTACAGTATTATGTATGTAGATGAGCCAGAATTATCATCATACTTCATTTTATTTAATGAAAATTTACAGTTGCTAAATGGCATAGGGTGACAATATTGATGTACATCCATAAACACTGAGAATATCGATATCAAATTGTTTCACTGATTTTAAATTCTAATTTAACCCAAGTTTTGGAAAAGGTATTCAGCCCAATACAATTTGTTTGCAGCGGGCAATCGATTCATGCACCTTTGCTTATTTTGGAAGAAATATGTAAGCGAGTCAAAAATATTAGGAATTAGTATCAATTGACTGCAACAAAGCATTTGATAGAGTAAACTTGGAATTCTTGTTCATGCAAATAATGAAATGTTTTGGATATTCTAATCATCTAGATAGAGGGCAGACAAACAATATAACTTTTAAAAAGCAGGGATAAAGATAAAGTGTGGCCAGAAGTTATTGGGGGATTTATACATCAAATGAAATTACTGGAGGGTCTCCTTTGTGTCCTAACTTGTTTTTCCAATATTTGGATCCCCTAGTTAAGGAAATGTAAGATAATATGTTGGGCTTTTCATAAATATTTTAAATGTGAATATTAAGATATTAATATAGAAATTACTGATGACATGTTAATATTTTGCAATGATTTTGAAGAGATTCCGATTGTCCTGTAAGTAATGAATGATTTTAGTACAAAAAATGAATCAATGATAAATAAAAGTAAAATCTCAGTCTTGAATGTAGTAACAGCCAAACCTCTGCTGTGGTTAGACAACCATAAGCTAAAAAATATTTGATGCCTCTATTACAAACCCAGCAATCTCTACTTTGTACCAAAATTAAATTATATTAATTCCTATGGTATTTTATTATTGAATTCAAATCTGAAATCCTTTTGCAATTAAAATTAATTAATCTCCTTAAAAATGGGCATTAAAAACTACCCTTCACAACCAAGTCAGGAATCTCCATGAAAAAGACTAAACAAAAATTAAAATCTCCATTTTAACCAATCAGAAAAATAGTTTAAAATATCTGCTGAATAATTCAGTTGTTATATTTAAAGCCTATTCACAACTTTTTTTTTTTAAACAAAACCAATATACAAGGAGATGAAATAAAGTCAGCAATCTCCAAATAAAAATTGAAACCCAGCAAAAAATAAAAATCTAGAAAGTTAGTGAGTAGCCTATGGTTTTTTAAATTAGTTTCAAATAATTTATCTAAGCAGTTTTTGCAGTTATTGGGGTATGTTGAACAAACAGTTTACATTTTTTTCACTTTCCTGAAAAATTTACTATGTCCCATTCACCATATTAATAGCAGCCTTATTTTTAAATTTATAGTCCTGACCTTACTCTTACCCTGAACCATATCTCCTACTTCATATTTAAGACATCAGCCTGGAAGTGTAGGTTAGTATAGAAGTGAAATAAACCTTTTTTGATTGATTTTTGTAATTTTGAGTTACATCAGGACAAATGACTGAAAAATATGTGCAGAGGCAGAGGTTAAAAACAAGGTAAAATGGGACAGGGTTACACCTGCTTTTAGGTACTCCTCTCATTTAGGCTTGCCCTTCCCATTTTTATTTTGCATTCTGGAGCACCACATCATACAGGAGCATAATAGGTGGCATCCGGTTGCTTGTTTATCATTGCATCTCAGAAATCAATATATTAAACTATTACTTTCACTCAAAATTATAATTATTAATGTCTCATGTTAACATAACGAAAGGGTTCTTTGCAAATATCAATAATCTCTGTAATAAGTTTCTATGTCAGGGGAGATTTAATTTGACTTTGATATGACGACCCTTGCTCTTCTTTCAGAAATGGAGGATTAAGCTTAATCAACTATCCCTTGATAAATAGATGTATCCTGACTAATGCATTTATTAAATTGGTTTGTTTCTGTTTAGTGAATAATATAACTATCAAAATCTCTTCAAAGGACACCTTACTCTAATCATTAGAAAATACAAAATGTATCTGTTATACCAGGAATTTAAAGATATTATTAGTGATTTAAACCATTCCAAATCACATTTCACCTATTCACGACCTAAACAAAGATGTTTATTCCTTATGACATTGACATTTTATATTTGATAATCTATTCTTATTCCTCACCAAATATTATTGGCTTTAATCTGTTAGTAATTTAATGGTGGCCAAATATAACATGCATATTTACCAGTTTGATAATTTTGCAAAAAAAGAAGTCTTCATTGTTTCATGTATATTTCATAATTTATAATTAGTTGTTGCCTTTTTTTTTTTTAAGTATGTTTCACCCAATGGTGAAATGCTACTTTAATTAACAATATTTAAAAAGCTACATGATTTTTATATTTATTCTTTGTTGTCATACCTGTAGAATTTAGAGTGATTTCGTCTAATTGGAAAAAAAAAAAACCCGCTGGAAAAAAAACGATTCTGCTTCTAATCGAGGGAAATGTCCCCCTGCCCGGGTTCTGGTTCGAACCAGCGATTCCAGAGTTTTTGTATTCTTACTTTTATTGATATTTGTTATTTGTATTAATGTTAGTTTTTAATGAATAAATTCTTATTTAAAGAGTTTTTTTTTAAAAAAGTTACCTAGTATAGTGTTTATAAAGTAAAAAGGTAAACACATTTAACCTGCGGACAAATATTTTGTTCTCATAAACAATCTTTATTCGTTATATAACTTACGATATGTCTGACATTATACTGTATGTATATTTATTTTACATGCCAATAACGAAACTGAAGATGTTTTCAGGTATTATCATTATTTCTTCAAATTCAATAAAATAGAAAATATATACAATTTTTCTATTATAAAGGGTCCTTGTTGACTCTTTCTCCAATCAGCCAGTAAGTCATCAAGTTTCCAATATCCTATTAAACAAAACAGTAATGAATATAATATGTTTATAAGACATTGATCAAACAGAAATATACATTCTTTTTTTTTATTTGAAAGTAATGACAAATTTTATTACCATTTATACCAAACCTTATCATAGAATAAATAAACAAACAAACAAACAAATAAATAAATAAATAAAAAAAAGACTGACATACAGACAGAAAGAAAGAAAGAAAAAGAAAGAAAGAAAGGAAGGAGTGAATGAATGAATGAATGGATAAATAAATAAATAAATAAATAAATAAATAATAAATAAATAAATAATAAATAAATAAATAAATAAATAAATAAATAAATAAATAAATTTAGCCAATGTGACTAGGTTGACATACGTTCATCGTTTAATGTCTTAAGGGCCCCATACACACAACGATCTATTCGCCGATCTCGTCTGAATGCTAGGTCTGACAGATAGTTTGTTGTGTGTATGGCACTGTCTGAAATTAAATCCAAACGACACGATCAAGTCTGTTGTCGCCTGACATTTCCAGGCTGCTCGGTCTGAAATCATACAGCGTCTGAGAGTGCATGGCGTTGTCGCTCATCGTTTATGAGATAACAATGTACACAATGTCATAACTAACATAGGCTAATATTTTTTCTAAAAAATAATTTATATTTTATACTATNAATAAATAATATTACTTATTTAAAAAGTACAAATATTATTTGAAGTCTGTTTGTAAACAACCGTCTATAGCGTTCAGACCATAAGAATAAATTGTTGTGTGTATGGAGCGCATCTTCTAAAGCGAAAGCGTTCTGAACAGATCAGCCGAATAAATTGTTATGTGTATGGGGGGGGGGGTGTTATAGTTTGAATGAAGCTGATAAAATATGTATATGGGTGAATGATTAAATTTTTTTAACAATAGAACAATGTGTGCAATCAATCATTCCCATATTATGACAAAAAGACTCCAGAAAACTATAAATCTACTATTTAAGTATTTTTAACCAATTTCAATATTGAACTAATTCTCATGAATTTACTATGATTCAATCAGAACACTTTGAATATTTCCCAAATACCACGTTGTGGTCTGGTCGCACATATCTAGTTTAATAAAATTGTCATTTAACTTGTTTGATTGTATGACAATCAATCTAGCTTAAAAATAAGCTTTATTATTGTGATCACTAGCTAGACCAGGTTATCTTAACACATGAATTAATTAGATATTGTAATGTTAATAATTGATAACAACTAACATCTGAAAATGACATTCATTATAAACAATGTCTAAGACTTTACTCATATGATTTTCATTTCATTAAAAAGCACATCTAAACCATTTACACTCAAAATTTGACACTTGCCCACTAAATCATGGATCTGTAACCAAGTGACCTCTTGGTAAACTCAGAATTTACAATAAAGTAGCACATGATCGTAAATTAGGAATACCAACACTGTAGCATAAGATATCTAAACCGGCCATCTGCATCAAGCAAGGTATAACGTGACCAATAAACCAAGGATCTACAATAAGTTGTCACATGACCTTTAAACCCTGGATTTAGAGATGTCACATGACCTCTAAATGATCGATCTGCTACAAGATGCACTTGATAAGGTTTTCTAGGGTATTTTATTGTACAATGACATTTCATTAAGAATTTTTACTGTATATTATAGTGTTTATATATTTATATTACTATTAGAGAGAAAATTTTATTCAGGCTAGGCACCAATACTTATATTGTTGTAATATACTTTAAAATATAATGGTGGAACATATTGATATTAATAAATGGTACCTGGATAGAATATATTATTGACTCTTATTCTAAATAATTGACAGCTATATCTAGAATAATATTGAAAGTGTTAGGTTTATGACTCAATTTCCTGACTATATTCCTGATACCTAATAGAAAATAGATGCAAAAATAATGTAATCACCATCAAATGAAAATCCTTACCAAGTTCACAAGAGCATTTTTGTTTGAGAATCTCTCCCATTACCCACCACCTTTACATAATTCCCTTAAATTTCTTCTCTTATCCTTTTTGTTTTAAATATTGCCTGTTTTATATTTACTCTACTGTTTGCCCTAGACTCATTCCAATAAATGATTTAATAAACTACCTAATGAATTTCATGTATCTATTTCTTTCTGGTATTTAATATTATTGCTTGAAATGTTCACCTATTTTAATTTAAATATTAGCTGATTATCCCCCTCCAACTCCTCCCTCCCTCCCTCATTTTTTTTTTTTTTTTGTAATTATTAAAGATAGCTAAATATTTAAAAATTTAAATCAAAATTCTTAAAACTAAAGTTTGGTGGGCTAACCCATCTTCAAAAACGCAAATTAATGTGTGTAGAACGTTTTTATATAAATATTAACTGCAGAAAATACAATCCTTCAATCTTATTGGATAAAAACATGAAATATAGTGGCAATAAATATTAGTATGTTTTCTCATTGGTCTGAAATCTGGCATACAAAATTAACTGCAGAACTATAACGAGAACAGGTTTGCAGTAATTTGAATACTATATGAATAGTAATTCTAATAATAAATGTACTGTTGTAGGTTTTAAGTAAACATTAAAAATTTCCTTCAAAATAATTCTTTCTTAAAAAATTATAAAAAAATCTCTTTAAAAATAATAATTAAATAAAAAGAACATAAACACTAAAAAAATGTAATTAAAAATGTGATTAATATATACATAAAATATTTATCTTTAACCCTCTATCACAGTCTGTTTTTAATGAATGGGCTACACACAAGTTAAAAGACAAACATATTAATGGCCATTGTACATTCAATTCATATGCCACTTTTCAAGCACTTCATTAACTGGGTCAAAAACATTCATTGTTCTCATAACCACGATTAATGTTAATGCAAGAAATAGATTTCTACCACTGTCTCTGAGGGATGCAATTTCTTATCCTAGAGAAATAAACAAGGTACAACTGCTAAGCTACACCATTAAAGGTGCTTAGGTTGAAGAAAAATATCAAGAACTTGCCTTGTAAATTTTCAGTAGAATGGTTGCTATTCAAAAAACTGTAGTGTCCAGGGTCAGAAATTTAACTCATTGCCACATAAGATGTTTAAAGGAAAACAAAAGAGTGGATTTGATATTTACTATAAAATCCATGTATTATATTGAAGGCACCAAGATAAACCACATATAAAGTACTGTACCATCAGGAGTAATCTACAGCTGCATTATATGGTTACACGGATGGTGCTGGATCTTAAGAGAATCACAGAGCAAAACAAAACTTGTCAAGATTATAATATTGTCAATGAATAGAAAATAGACTTATTCAGAAACATGCTTAGATACTTTATAATAAAGGATTATATATAAATGATGTGGGAATTGATGAATTTGCAAAAATGATACCACTCATATTTTCCAGAACTTACCATGTTTGTGCATGGAAAGAAGCATATAGACTTTGCATATCATAAGTAACACACAAGTATATCTTTCATACAGCTGACACAGATTGTAGACATTTTACTTTGTCATACAGTAAACCAAACACAGTCTATATATTTAAAGTTACGATCTTGTGACACATAAAATTAAACATTTGATTCTTCCTGCAAATTTTCTTAACAACATTTTCTGGTTTGCATACTCTTTCTGGATGTGACTCAATTTCTACATTCTAAAGTAAGAGTAAGCAGGACATTCCAAAATAATGCATGATTATGGCAAATGAGTTTATCTCAGAGGTTTAAGAAACATTGCAGTATTTAAATCACTGATGGCCATACTGTATGGCGAGATTTTATGACGAGGCCCTATTACAATAAGAGTAACATTATGTAAATCATAGTGATATACAATCATAATATATAGTATTAGCATATAAAATTTCATCATATTCAATAAGCCAACTATAAAGCTGTCATAAGATGCCCTATAGTAATTGCCAATTCTGAAATAGCCCCTCCAATTTGGTATATTGTAATTTTGCTAAAAGAATCTGAAAATTAAATGGTTTTGCAGGAAATGAGATTTAACTTTTTAGCATGTAAATGTTTGAAATGATGTGTCAATGAAAAGTGTACCTATTTAATAATAGGATTAAAGGGTTTTAGCATGTGAAAGATGCATTTTAACAACATTGAAGAAGAAATCTTTAGACAGCCAGAAATACAATTTACAGGCATAATGTCAGTGCAAAACTATTATAATTTTTCAATTTCAAATAGCGTATTTTTTCTTACAAAAGATACAACATTTATTTTTACAATTAAGTTCTGAACGTACTACATCAAAGAAAACATAAAATGTGCAAATTATATCTTTTGACATTATGTATACATCCCACAAAATGAGGATATTTTTTGGAACATTATAAAACAAAGTCATATTTAAATTCAGACCTAGCAGATTGAGTAAAAACTTCTATCAGACATATTGTAAAATCTACTGATTCAAAATGGGAAACAATAATTTTTGACTTAATAAATGTCTCTAAACTACCTGAAAAGATGGGTATGTTCTCTTCAAAAGAGGATAAATGTTGTTCTAGCTGATGTACAATAGTGAATTTACTAGAACCATTGCCATCGGTTACACTTAGTTATTTGACATTTTGCTTTGCCCACAACCATACAGGACTATCCATTGTGGTGTGTTGCAGTGAAGCAAATATTTTTTTAAAACCTATAATTTTTAATGTGATGAGCCACACTGTAATTTGAACTGGTTTGTGGTGAAAAAATTTAGAGCATAATTTAAATCTTGTACATCAGCTAGAACAACATCTTTGTGTTGGAATCAGCATAGTTTTTTTAAAACAATTTATTTTGAATGGATTGCACCACAGACAACACCACTTGCATCATTGGGATAGTATTAAAAAATGTGATCAGGGGGATTTCTCCGAAGTGGTAAGTATTATGAAACTGTCCTGCGTTAACTCATATTAAGTTCAATGGATGAACCTATATGCATTTAATCTTATTTATCTTCACTTGACATACTTAATAGCAGTGCTATACAAAGCTTTTGGTCACCTTCATATTGATGTTGGTTGTAAACAGAAATAGATGTTGCTAGTATATTATTAAAAATACAAGTACTACTCCCAAGTAGAATAAAAAGTTATGAAAAAGAAAACTACAATGTAATACAACACGCATTCTCTGTGACATCCAAATTATACAGCATGTTTTTCAATACCATACACCACAATGCAATGGATATCCTTGTGCAGCACAAGTCTTAGTTATGTTCATTTAAAAGTTATTAGTATGCAAGTATATGCATTATTAATGTATACTGTGTGTATCATGTATATGTGGCATGTTTTTGTAGTTTTTTTCCCCATTGTGTTCTCTATTACCAGTTGTCTTACTGTTAATGTGCATATTTAACAAATAAATTTAAATAGTAGAAATATAATAGTAGTAGTGGAAATAGATGTAGTACTAGTAGAATAAATAATAGTTATACTATTAGAGTTAGTAAGTAACAACAATGGTAATTGGAGCAGTATGGAAACTTTTAATGGTATTGGTATTATTATTATTATTAT
The DNA here is from genome assembly GCA_003024985.2 of Euperipatoides rowelli. NCBI lineage: Eukaryota > Metazoa > Onychophora > Udeonychophora > Euonychophora > Peripatopsidae > Euperipatoides > Euperipatoides rowelli. The sequence goes on from PXIH01S0056323.1 coordinate 8,577, forward strand.
TATTATTATTATTATTATTATTATTATTATCATTATTAATTTGCATATAAAATTTAAAAGTATAAATCAAAAAGGACCTGAGGAAGTGATACTTTTTTATTGAAAATAGTATCTCCCTGATTGTCATATACAAAATAGAGGTGATGGAAATGTTTACAATCTCTATTTCCACATAAATTTTATTGGTTTATGTTTCATTCTTATCATGCATGTCAATTTTACATGACAAAATTAATAAATTATTATTTTTGTGAAAATTTTGTATTGTGTTTGCCATAAAATTATATAATACAATCTAGTGCATTTTCTTAGCATTTTTAATAAAATCATATGTTGTCGACATTAAAAAAAATAAAATAAACTTGATACAGATATTTGTTTAAAATGTTGCAATCCACAGTTTGTTTCTTGTAAATAGTATTATTTTATTTCTAGTTTTTTTCTCTCTCATTTATTCTTATTTTCTTTTGATGGACTGTTAATGAACTTATACTGATCATATTGGATCACTTTAATGCATGATCTTCGAGCAGTTGATTAGTGAAATGTTTAGATGCGTAGACACGTATGTATGTTATACATTTTAATTATCTAGGCCTGTTGGAGCAACATTTGTGATTCTGCGAGTGATAAATGGTGGATTTTGTTTTCATTTCTCTTTTGTTGCTGTGAAGATGATGATTTTAAGACAAGAATTATGTCTTATTGATCTTTCATGAGCTCCAAGAGACTTTTCATAATTCAGCACGTGGGTGGATTAGGCAAGCTCATTATTTTGGCGATGCAAATTTCTGAGCCGTTATGACTTTGTGTAATCTTAATGAAGGTTTTCATCTGGTTTGGATTCATCATGTGCATTAATCAATGTGAAGTGTCTATGGAACTCTTTTCGGTTTTGTTTTTACTTTATTTATTTATATGTACATAATTTTGTTACTTTCCTATTTTAAAGATGTCTAATTATGACTTTATCCTGTAACTTAGATCCACATCCTCTTTGGAGGGATAGGATCTTTGTCTTAATTACTCCTTACATGTACATTTTCTTGTATTTGTATTTTGTTTTAAGTTGACAAATAAACCCTAGTAATATACAACAATAGTCAATCTCTTCAAATATAGAGTCAAGATTTCGAAAAATTAAATTAAATTTAAAAATAACTGAAAATAGTTAGGAATTTATGAGGGACTGTTATCTTACCTTGAGATCAATTGATCCACGTTCTGCACAATAAAAATTACCAATGTTATCTAAAATGTTTTTTGTGACTTCACTGATAAGTATACATAATGCTGCAAATAGACAAATAACAAATAAACAGGGATACACATTAATCAATTGAAATGAAAGATAAAACAATCATCACAAGTAAATTATTAAACAAATGTTACCCTCATCATTTCTTTTGTGCACAAATATCTTATTACTGGCCATTAATGTTACTTACCAATATAAGTAGAATAATGGTCTATGGTCAGTTCTAATTAGACAAAGGTAAGTAAAACTAATTAAACAACGTATTTTAGCTCTGAGATTATATCATAAAATTGTGTGTATTTTGGGTGTGACATTGTGTATTTATGGGTATCTGATTTTTATCAAGTCACATAAGGTATGACATAATTGTTTTTAAAACTAATAATTGTTTTGGCAGCAATTATGTGTGCTTGGTACTAGTCCCTATAAAGTTCAGAAACGGTTTTGTATGTCATAAAATATTAAGGATGTTCTCATTTTAAGGGTATGATTCAGATTAGTAGATGACACCAATCTTTTGATGAAAGGCAATTTTGCTTTGTGTTACGATGCCTTCAAATTGGACCCAAAATGAACAAATTTGAACAAATGTCATAAAATTATGAAGATTGGCTTAAATTAATGGTACAAATAATAACAGTAGTATAATATATGTCTTAAGTTTTTATATTTTTAGTTTTTTTTTTATTTATGACATCATCAATATGAGATTCGATTGGCTCATATGGGAAGATATCTTAAAACACTGGGAATGGTTTCCTTTAAAGATAAAATCATCTAAGTAAGATGACATTTTTTGAGGTTATTATGATATAAGCACTGTAAAGTCAATTTGCTCATTCGTTCTCAATAATTTTGCATATGCTAACCACACTTTTTTAATAACAGACGGACAAACATGCATCTTGACCCATTAACCTTATTTTGCTTATATGAGTAGGCTTATATA
>PXIH01S0056334.1:0-11378 GCA_003024985.2 Euperipatoides rowelli
AATAAATTATAAAAATGTTTTACAAAAAATAACTGTAAATGCATCAATAAAGCTAATACCAGGATCTAATGTTCCAGTGCATGCAGTCCAACCCATTACTGGAGGTATGGCTCCAACTATTGAACCAATCCAAGTATTAAGTATACTTATTCTCTTCATAGGAGTGTAGATCATAGTATACAGGCACAAGTTAAAAACCCCTAATGTAGCTGTTAAAGTATTTACACCTATTGCTAGTGCAGATATTCCGGTGACAAAGCAGACTAAGGCAAATCCAACAGCATGCTGGGGGCTGAAAAAAAATTAAAATTATTATGATAGCTTTTAAAATAAATACTGGTAAATAACAATAAAAGGATAAATTGAATACAATATACAGTATACTGCAATTTTTTTTTTTTGCTAAAGTTTACTGAGTGCTAAAATTGTATGAAATTTAGTTACTTGGGAATGACCTATTCCAATTGCATTAGCTGCAAGAACTAATTTTACATTAATAGCAAATAGGTTCTATTCCTGAATATTTTTTGTCAGCTAAATTAAATTGTTTGGCCAAGCTAAGACTTTAACTAACTGTCTTATAGAAATCACTTACATTAAAATTCTGCCATCATAGCCTCCCCCCTTATCTTACTACTAGCAGAACCAAAATCATCTAAACCTACTGTACACTTACTGAAATTCTATTTTACATTATTTTCATTCAGATTATCTAGCTTTATCAAATCATTCCGACTATTCATATTTGCTACACTTTTCTAAATCTAAACTTTAATATATTATTTTTAATAAATATTTTAAAATTAGGCAAAGCTAAAACACAAAAAAATTAAAGAAATTAATTTAATTCAGTAAATTAATAAAGAAATGACTATTTCTCATAATGGTATTTACCAAACTTTTGGAGCTAGTGATAAAGGTGTACGTGTTTGTTATGAAACGAAGCAAGTTACTGTACATCGTAATTTTAAATCAATGATCAAGTGAAGCCAATCAGAAATTCACAACTGATATCCAATTTAAACGCCAGCGAATAAAAAATAATCTTTTAGAAAACTATAATTTTTCAAATGTTGTGCATTTATTTGGTGCCCTACCGAATAAGCGTACCAACCCTATTTTTCGGCCAAAGTAAGGTAAAGTGTGCCATCTTCAAACAAGTGCGCCATCATCACACTTTAGATCACTCTGAAAGAAATCCAAGCTGTGCCATGCAACAGCGCCCCCTAGTTTTTACCTCATCTAAGGTTAAGGAGAATTTTTAAGGGTAACTCAAATAAGTGTCTCTTTTGAAAATCAATGTTTTAAAGAGTTCTAATTCTGGAAAGCAAGTGTACTTGGGTAGTTTTGCAATGCATTGTGGAAAAATCTAAGGTTCACTAGCATAGTGCCACCCTATTCAAACCTCCTTCCCCCCTCTAGGACAAGTGATAAGCGTACATGCACATTTGAAAGGCATTCTACACATGTCAAATCAATATGACAATTTTATAATATTCTTCCAATAAACTTTGGGAGTTATTTAAAATATTTTTAATCAAGAGTTAAAGAAGAGGTACAATATGTATTAAATAATTTTTCAGTATGGTACTTCAAAATGAGATGAAGAGTTTGATAGTTTTTTTTTTTTAATGTAGATTTTAAAATGGGTAAATTGAAAAACTAAATTTTTAATCAAAATTTGATATCCTCAATGAAACAATCACTTAAAGACATATAAGAAACACTCATCATCAATTACCTTTAGTAAAATTACAAAAAATATTCATTAAAAAAAATAAAAGAGACTTCTGGATTAAAAAAATAAAGCTAATATCACAGCCCCTTTCCATTTCTTTTCCTTGGAGCGCAAAAATATGAAAATGATTTACTAAGACTCAAAATAAATTTTCCTTAAAACATGGCTCATTTCTTTTAAACGGAATAATTTGGTTATTATTACCGCTAGGATAGAATTTTATTCTTGTTGTTTTGTTCAAAATAAAGCAATATACAAAAAATTTTTGGTAATGACAATTTTCTGTAACATTCAAATGAAACAAGTATATTTATATCTTGTGCACATGATTTAAAAGTTGTTTTTTACTTAAATTTATCTAAACAAACAATAATTTATCAGTTTACCATAATTATAATCTACAGTACATTTTTAAATTAAGCAATTGTTTGCAGTTATGGCTGGAATAGAGAGCTCTACTTTGAATCTGTTTGGCTGTAATACAGAATATGTTTAAATACTTGAAAATAAATAAATTACAAAGAATAAAATATACATTTATTGCAGAATTTATTGTTCATATCTTCCAAAAAATTTTGTAACCATTGGTCAAATACTGAAAAGCCATCATTTATTATCATAGACAACTTTCTTAGGAGGCTAAGAATGCAATCAGTATCTTATTTTATCAGTTCAATTTATCTGAAATTGAAGAGATTTCTAAGATGGTTGGAATCATTGGACAGCAGAGCATTATTGGCATATTCAATTTTAGATCCAGGGCTATGACATAGCAATCAAAGTGTGAAGAAAATTAGCATAATAAATAAAGATAATTTATTTACAGACAATTTAAATAATTATTTTTTAATAGTCAGTTAAGAAAAAGTAACTTAACTTAATCCAGATAGGTGCTGGATCAAGTTGTTTAAGTATTCAAACCATTTTAATAATAATTTTTTAGGGTTTAAGATTAGGGTCCGTCAAAACAGTTTACACATAAAGTAAATTTAGCTACTGGTTTTTATTTATATAAGTGAGCGGGGGGAAAAAATGGATGGGATGGGTGGATTATGGATCTAAACATTTTTTTCAGATTGGTAATTTAGGACAGACTGGTAATTTCATTGGTAGGAAGAAAAAAGAAAAAGAAAAAACTTCAACAAAATTGCGATGATTAAATTACTAAAAGTCCCAAATGATCAAATTTGATTATTTACTAGGGTCCTAATAATGTAATTTTGAATAGGAATAGGAATGATCAGTAATAGCAGTCTCCTTTACAAGTTTAAGGATGTGTTGTTTGGAAAGAGAGGATATTTACCATTATTTATTTTTAAATCAATAAAAATTTTGAAATAAAATAAAAACGAACATAGCCCAATCTTATCGTTCTCATTTTTTTTTTAAGTAAAGATAAAAATATATGAGCAGATAGTAACCAAAAATTATAATAATGTTTTAATTTAAAAAAATATATTACGAATAACAAAAAGAATTACCTTATCATGCATTTAACCAATGGTCTATTTTTAGTTCTTGACATTAGCGAATCAAAAGGTACTTCTAAAATCTGAAATGAAAATTAATAAAAAAATTTCAGTAAATTCTTTAAATATTTTATAACTAGAATAAAAAAAAGTTAATATAACATTGTTAGAATAAAAAACAAAACCAAAATTAAAAGTACAGTAAGGTACGGTAATAAAAAAAAATTTTTTTTTCACCAACTTGTAATATGTAGCCTATCAAATTTGTATTAAGCACATATATCAGGCATAGAAATAAAGATCACAAGTCTTCATCATTACCGATTTATAGAAAGAAAGCATGTTATACACCTTGGTAAAAATATTCATATGAAATAATGTAGGAAAATAACTATGATTAAGTTAGGGTTTAATTTTCAGCATAGAATATTATAGTATTTAGTTTAGTAGATACAGTAAGTATACTGAACCATACATCTAAATAATATTTGGCCAATAAACTTAAGTTCTCATGTTTGTGATAAGGAAGGTCCTTTAATTATCCATAAATATACTATGAGTGTTTTATTTTAATTCAAGTATTACTTTCAATTTATATTCAAGGGCTTAATATTAAAAGTGTCAAGACTCTTGGTAACTCTTCTAAGCTCAATAACTTCAAAATTTTAGGCAATCTTTATATAGGGTGAAGAATAACCCACCTTCAATTAAAATGACAAGAAGAAATAATGACCATGAAAACTAAAAGCAGCAACAAGTTCTTTTATATCAAACATGTGACACAGCTTGTAAAATTTTTTTAATTATGCTTATTACTACTATTAGATGAGCTTTGTGAAACAATACTTAGAGGGTTTAATAGGACTACGTCCAACTCCAGTGCACTGCTTTCCACTTGAAGTGTTTAAAAGTTTCGGCAATAATAATGAAGCTATTAACACATCCTAAACTACTGTAGGCCTATGTAAAGTCCACTTAAAAAAATTAGATACAATAAAAAAAATATGAACAAATCTTTTAATAGGTGGTCATGGTTAAAATATTTTGTTTTTAAGTGTAGTATTAATGCTATTGTGGTGTATAATGACAATAACTAAATACACGCAGAACGGAATTATTATTTTATATTTTGAGAGAATAATTTATTCAACACGATTACTTTTGTTATCCAACATCCCATCTCTGCAGCTACTAAACTTCTAAGATGCTCTTCCAGCGTCTATAACGATTGCTTTCTACTATCACTTGCTGCTGCTGTAGAATAATATATCGATATATACACTGCACTATTTTCAACTTTGCCCATTTTGACAAAAAAATCTATGAAATCAAATTTTATTTCATTTAAAAAATTGTGAAAATCTGTTTTGTTACAGAGCTTCTTTAGCTATATTTAGAACATTAATGTAAAACCTACAGTAGCTTATATTTTCATAACTTTTTAAATGAAATAAAAAATTTGATGAAGTAACAAGCATTTATTTATTTATGAAAATAATATGGTTAAATTAAAATTGTAAATGGGAGAATGTAAATGACATATGTAGAAAAAAATGACTCGAAAACCACTGTTCAGAAAAATAACCAAAATTAACATTTGATGCTCCCACATTTTGGAAACTGCCCGCATACTATCTACTTGTCTAAATATTGTGAAAGCTGTTTTACTTATCATCATAATACATTTATTGTATGTGAACTTTGCATAATATAAAGTATTCTATTTTTTTTTAAAAAAAAACGAAATGTTTAATACAACCCCACCCCCAAATGTTACAAAAGGTCAATGTCACTGAATATTTTATTTAGCTTTATAATGTATACGAATCTTCTTCCATATCCAATTTATAATATGCAGCACAATCTGACACAATAGATGAAAAGTCCTAACATTACAAAAATTGCAGGAATAGTTCTTTATAGTGTTAGTCATATTATAGCCAATTTTGAAGAAAATCTGGTTATGTCTTAAGTGGAGCAACCATATTCTACACTATTATCAAAAATATGTATGCAAATTTTAAAATTAGTAGTGTTTACTTTGACACCCAATTTGAAAAACAATAATTTTAAGAGCTGCAAAGAAATTTGGGTAATGGGAAAAAATGTCTATAATTAATCCCTGAATAAAATTATGAATTAATAAAACCCAAAACACAGGGTTTGAAACCAATTTGAAAAATAACATTCAGCTGATCAAAATGCAATTGAACATATTTTGAAATAAATACTTTACTTGATTGATAGTATTTGCTGAACAAGATGTGAGACCAGTTCCAGCACAACATAAAAGGAACACTTGCCAATCAAATGCACCTGGCGCCATGATGTAGCCTCCAATTGCAGTAATTACAACCAATGCTTTGTGAAAAAAAAAAAAAAAAATCATAACTTTCTGTAAGAAAAAACAACAACAGATAACATCAATAAAATAATAAACTAAAAATGAAACGTAAATTTAAGTCTTACTTGTTAGTCTTGATTTTGAAAGTCTTAAATAAATATGTGGAAGTTTTTTAAAATCCAACTTCTGTTCCATCCGTTCTAGATCTTCTGGAGACACACTATCAACTAATCTAACAACTGGTTTATCAATAAAATCATTGTCTAATGGAGGATAATTTACATTTAAATGAAAAGTCTTATCAGATGATTTTACATACATAGACATTTCTGTATTAGTTAGCTTAGGGCTAAAAGAAATTAATCTATTATCAGGACGGAAAAAAATAATTGGGTTGCTATCATATTCCATTGGAGGAATGTCTACTTTTAAAGGTATTTCATGATTTGCAATCGGAGGATTGTATGGTGTTTTTAATGGACTTTCAACAGATGTAGGAAAAGATTCAATTATAACTGGAACAATAACCTTGTTTAATTCTGGTTTGGATTTCACTTGGACAACAGGATTGCACTGCTTAAAATTCTATAAAAGAAAAAAAAAAAAACTAAAATCTAGTATTGATAGAGACAACTGTAAAATATTAAGAAATAGCTAATAAGCTTTGAAATGATAGAAAAAAATTATGAATATGAATAGGCCAAAAATTCTCAATGTGATCACAACAAACTATTTAATTACTTAAAAATATAAATCAAATAAAATAATTGGAATTGATGACCATTCTGTAAAAAGTGATAATGCTACTATGAGTAAAGTTTATTAAACATTACACTAAATATAATTCTAGTTTAAAACAGATATCAAGAGTTGAAACGGTTGGATTTGTTAATTTTGTAGAATACGAAATAGCTTTAATTATTGCAAACCTTAAAAACTCTAAGACTGACATCAGTGATGGTATTTCAAATTTTATAGTGAAAAAATATCACTCATTTTTTACTAAATTTCTCACAATTGTTAACCATTCTTTATCTGTGGGCAAGGTAGGGGAGAGGGGGTGACATTTGAGCGCTAACTAGTTTTTCATGATTTCTTATGAATATATTTAAATAAATAATGGAAAAACTATATGAATTGTTAAAACTATATTTTAAACATACTGTATTTATTTAACTTGTATATTTTACAAACTTGAATTTTAGTATTGCTTTTGTTTGATGAAAAATTTTATGAAAACTGCTTAAATGTGCCCCGACCCGGGGTACATTTAAGCATTGATGGATGGACACTTGAGCATGACAAAAATATATTTAAAAAAAAAAATTAACTTGTTGAAAGCTAAATGTTTATCTAAAATTTTCAAAAACAATAAAATTGACTCAAAAGTCATAGTTTCTGCAGCAAGTGAAGTTCCACTAACAAGACTAGGTGGATGGAGTTTAAGAACTGTTATCTACATCAAGTAGACAGTCAGATATCATTTTGAGGGTAAACTTAACTATTACCAAATTCAGACTGTACTATGAATCATTTTCTCCAGACAATTTTTTTTTGGTTTGGACAATTTTGTTTCTATTTTTCTATTTTAATTAATTTTCTTCTATAAGACTTCTTTTTCTTTCAGGCTGCTTTTCATTTGCTAACGCTTCCAATTCTTTTTCTGGAGTGCTTGTCAACACTCTTGTTTTAATCTTCTTTTGCCCTTTTCTAGTGTCAGTTCTGGCTTTTGCTTTTGGGTATAGCCTCTAACTTGTTCAGGGGTTATGGGTGTGCTTGTATTTTATTATTTGATTCTTGGGTGGTAAGGTGAGTCTCAGGTAAGCATAGTAGGCTAAATATAAATGTGACGTTTGACCAATGGGAGCAAGAAAATAACTATTTTCTTCAGATTTATTAATTGATAATCCACTATAATGTATGAAAGTGGAGATGTTACTGTATATATCAAAATGAAATAAAATATTAAAAAAATTATAAATTAAAATCAAAAACTTATTAAGGAACACATTCAAGCAGTGCTCAAATGTGCCCCGATCTTCCTGCTCAAATGTCCCCCATATATAATTTTTTTAAAAAAANNNTTTATCCAAAAAGTTACAATGTAATTTTACTAAACAAATATAAACTATGTTTTAGGAAGACCTAAAGTATATACACCCCAATTATAGATAGATATAGAAAAAAGATTACAAAAAAAAATAATAACTTTCCAATTTATGTCAAAAGTTAAACAAGGTCTATATAAAATTAAAAAAACCCTTCTAACTCCTCAATGTCTAAAGACAGCCATTTGCAATTTTAGCTGAAAGACTATCTATGTGCTATCATCTTCTTTAATTTTTTTGGAATTTTTAAATTAATATTTACAATTTTTATAACCAGTGATTAAATTTAAGCTCAAATGTCCCCCCCCCCTCTCCCCTACCAGTGGTTGGGAGTGATAAAACCTCTTTGAAAAGGATCTAAGAAAATTATTAACAACTAGCCTATCATACTTACATCTACTTTATCCAAAATCGCCGAGAAAATTGTCATTAATAGACTTTCCCCTTTTCTATCTTTTAATTATGTCTTAAAAAATAACCAATATGGTTACACTAAAAAGAGATCAACTGATCACTGTCTATTAGATGTCATTTATTGTAAGTAGTTTTGAATTATCACTCCCGGTGGACATCATCATCTTTGACCTGTCTGCAGCATTTGATGCTGTTAATCATCAATCTATTTTAAATGATAAGCTCCATAAATATAACTTCCACAGTTACATTATTAATTGGTTAATAGCCTTCGTTCAGGATGGGAAAATTTGGTTATTATTAAACAATGTAATTTCGCAGTGTTATGATATAACTAGTGGTGTACCTCAAGGTGCAGTTAGCTCTGCATTACTATTTAACATATACCTTGCTAATTTATCGATTGGTATTGATTCAAGATTGTTTATATATGCAGACGATGTACAGTATGTGAATACAATTACAATCTGATATTACAAAAATCTGTCAATGGTTTGTAGAAAACTCTTTTAACAATCAATTCTCACTAAACAAACAAGCCTACATTTGCTTCTTCCATATTTTTTTTCAAAATCATGTTATTGACAGTGTTAGTATTCCAAACACTGATCATCAAATTTTTTTTAGGTATTTTGTTCGACAGAACTATGTCTTTTACATAGCATGTTATGTCATTGGAAAAATCTATTCCAAATTCGCATGGATTAAAAATAGGTTTAAAAATCTCACTCTTGAAACTTTTCAAATTCATTATAGATCGCACTTACAACTTATTTATGACTATGCTAGCTCTTCTTGGTATATTCTTAATAAAACTGATACTTTGAATTATATAAACAATTCAGACACTTAACTAAATCTATTAATGATTTTTACCATCTTTCATTCGAAGTTAGACAATCCAAATTGGTCAATCTGCTTCCTCCTTCTAAGAGAAAAATCATAGATTTGATATTTTGTTTAAAAAGATTGTTATAAATTCCAATAAGAAAACTCTTAAGGATAGCAGAAAAAAATCAATGTTATAAGGTCATCATAAATTATAGAAAAACTAAAAGAATAGATAAAATGATATATAGGCTAACAGAGTTTCCAAAATTTGGAATGTCTTGTCTTGTAAAGATTTAGATTTTTCTTCTTTTAATGGTTTTAAAAAATGTATTGATCATTTTGTTAACAGTACTGTATTTTGTTTCTAATGATTTATTTTGTATTTTAAATTGCCTGTTCATAGAAGTCTTTCTGACTTACACATGTATCTTAATAAATAATAAATAAATAGCTTAAATAAATTAGTAAATAAATGTTCGCTAACATTACGAGGATTAAATGTATAATGCTGAAATGTGAGAAAGCACCTACAAACCTCCACCTACTGTATATAAAAATGTAAGACAAAGTTTGAAAAATCAATTCTCCAAACATTCTACTTGAAGTTTTTCTGCCAATTTAAAGTCTTGAAGTTTTGCTGCCAATTTAAAGTCATATAAAGTAATTATCAGAAACTAATGATAAACTGTAACTTGAACATATTAAAATGTGCTACCCACTTGTCAGTTCCAAGATCATAGTATCTATGATAAATGCCAAGATAATTGGGAAGGAAGGAAGATGAAGTGAGATAAACAATTACCGATCTTGGTCAAACATTAAAAAAAGGCATAAAAAATAGGTATGGAGCTGAATGACAGTTAAACATGGCTGAAAACATGATCCAACTAAAATCCCAAGCAGTAGATTGGCCATTTTGCGATAGGTATAAATTATTTACCTCCCCAAATGGGAGAGGGAAAAACAAACTCTAACCAATCACCTATCATAAATTATATCTAAAAAGAGATTTCCTTTTCTAGATATGTTCAGTAAAAAACTTAGGCTCAAAGATTCAATGTTCTAATAAAAAAATAAATCCGAAAAGAAATGCATAAACAAAGTTTAGCAAACATGTTTCCCTCACAAAATACAATTGTCTTGCCATGACAAATATTCCAGATTTAACCCTGTGAGATTAGACTGCAGATCAGGAAACCAAGTAGCCTATTGGATCAAAAACTAAGATCAGGAAACCAAGTATTGGATCAAAAACAAAGCAGCATGTACAAAATAAAATCTGATAAATGCAATATGGGATACTATTACAATAAAGCCAAAACAGAAATGCAAGACTGAAATGGACAAAACAAAAATCTGTCACTTTTACTGATTCTCTCAACAATACAGTACTAATCCTAACTTAATAGATCTTTTTAATCTTTACTCTTATGAACAATTGGTGAATTCTCTTACTAGAATAACTGAACTCTCTAGCTCTTTAATTGATCATTTGTGGAGTAGTAGACCTGACCTAATTCCACAGCATATTCTATCTACCTAATAAATTTCTCTATTCCTAAGAAAAATACTTCTTATAAACATATCGTAAGAGATTTCAGAAATTTCAATGAGGAGGTCTATCTTAATTTGCTTGGAATGGAACCATGGACAACATACCATTGGAAGATGACTTTGATTTACAAGTTGACCTTTTTTCTACATTTTTTCTGCCTTGAATAAATGTGCTCCTATTACTACTATTAGCAAAAAATGTTCCACTAAGATATCACCATGGATTAATGATATTAAAAATCTAATTAAGAATAAAAATCTTGCCAGAGAAAGAGCTTTGATGTATGGTGATATTACGTACTGGACCAGTTATAAAAGGCTCAAAAATGATTGTAACATATAAAATAAAGCAGCAAAAACAAGCCTACTACCGGAACAAAATAGACTCTGATAAGAAAGATTCAAGAAAACTTTGGCAAGTTATACATGAACTAACTGGTAATAAACGCCCTTCAGGTTTGAATAACTCGCATATTAATTGTGAAGATTTAAATGAAGCTTTTATAAACATACTGTAAATAACTGTCCATCAAACACCTCAACTCAAGATATTCAAACTGATAATGGCTCCGCTTTGATTAATAACATTGGAAAAATAGAAATTGGTGTAAATAGAAATACTATTAAAATTATTTCTGAATTAGATGACAATTCACCAATGGGTACTGACGGTCCGAGTGTGAAAATCCTTAAATTATCACTGCCAATTATCCTTAACTACATAATTTTGCTTTTCAACAACTCCTTGGAGTTAGGTTATTTTATTAGGATTTGGAAAAATGCATTGGTTACACCTATACACAAAGGAGGTAATATCAATGATCCCACAAAATATAGGTCAATGGGAAAAGTTTTCGAAAAACTTCAATTGCATATGTAGGCTACAGTGTTCTAGCTAGATAATAAGGACCACAGGGGGG
>PXIH01S0056346.1:5508-16091 GCA_003024985.2 Euperipatoides rowelli
TAGTGTTTAGCATACTCCCAACATAGCACAAACTTGTAATTTGGCATGTAGGTAGGTTCCATAATGTAGACAATGAAAATAGACTTGGGTATTTTGTTGGGGTTCAAATGGCCCGGTAGTGTTTAGCATACTTCCCAACATAGCACAAACTTTTAATTTGGCAAGTAGGTAGGTTCCTTAATGTAGACAATGAAAATAGGTTTGNTAGCCTATACCTTACTTATTTATTTTCTTATTCTAACAAGAGTCAAAATTTCTCTTTGCTTTTGTTAAAGGCTGGTCTATTTTTATCAATGATAACATGACGTCTAAAAATAGATAGAATAAATCTGCTCTTGAGATTATTAATAAATTTAATAAGTTTATGTTTCCTTTATTAAAATAATCAAATTATAAACCCTGGAGTTATGGAAATAATATCCTGTTCAAATCCTAAAGGATATACTTATACATTGCGTGCTTTGGAATTTTTTTCATTTTCAAATTCAACTTTAATTGGGATAATATTAACATAATCAAATTACTACTTCTTATTCATATTATATAAGCTTTAAGAAAGTAAGTTGAATCATATTAAATCAGATTTAGATTATGTTATGTCACTCCAATGTTTGACATCATGTGTACACTGTACAGTATGTCAAAACTAATTATTATTTATTTTTCATTTAATATAAGCAGTTATTACGTCTATGCACCCATTTATAAATGTGTATTAATCAACATCATTCTAAGAAAACATCATACATACAGCATCTGTATGTATGTATGCTGGGAATANGGTCTGTGCATGATTTTCAGCATCTCTACTGCCCCCTCCACCTTATCCCTTTTAATTCATGCCTTGTCCAAAAAAAATAATTGTTTTATTAATTATGTCCCTGTTAAAATTTGTCAAACCCGAGATATAATGTTAATAATTCTCTATCAGTTGCATCTGAAATTACAAGTAAGTTAATTTCCTTTTTTTTCCTTATTAAAATAATTACAATGCAACATAAAGTGTTCTAATGCGCCCTCTATGTTTTCTTTACACAATGACAATGTTTCCTATTTGATTCCATTAATATGTTCTACTATTTAAAAGCAAACTCCAAGTTCTTACCTGAAAATGGGACTACTTCTGATACTTCCTAATCTACTTTTTTAAAAAATATGTTTCACATTCCACTTCCGGTTTTTGAAGGTGAACAATGTAAGTGTTAGCTCTCAATTTAGCTGGACAGTAAAATAATATTGGTTCCTCCCCCCCCCACCCCTCCAATTAGTTATAGCTGATTTTAGCATCAATATATTAACAGTATGAGTAAAGTTACAAGCAATAGAACATATTTTGTTCAAGAAGATATAGTACGGTGGGATAAGGCTGAAATTTAGTCTAAAGTGGCACAATGGATAGAAAACATGAAACTTGGCAGACTTTGCCTTTAGACCTTAGGTAAGATTTCTGGATCAGGAGCCACTTGAAATTCCCCATAGAAACAAAAAGGTGGCCATTTTTAAAAATTGCTTGAAAAATTCTTAAAAATGCTAAAATAGTTTCACACTAGTGATACGCATATCATTTTCATATATATTTAGGCTGGGGAACTGAAACATTAACTTAAAATTGTGCATTTTTATTTTTAAATAAAAAAAATTGGATTTCATAATTGCAAAATGGCCACTTTTTTACATTTTTTTTTTTTACAAGATTTGTGTTTTAATCATCTGAAGTTGCAGAAATATTAAAATATAGGACAACTACAGATCATTATGCTATTAAATACCTAAAGTTATTTATAGATGGCACCACATGAATTG
This sequence comes from Euperipatoides rowelli, assembly GCA_003024985.2. NCBI lineage: Eukaryota > Metazoa > Onychophora > Udeonychophora > Euonychophora > Peripatopsidae > Euperipatoides > Euperipatoides rowelli. The sequence goes on from PXIH01S0056346.1 coordinate 7,312, forward strand.
TATTTCAAATTGAGGTCTTTGAAGAACTGGGCATGCTTAGGATTCCATATCTGATTTTTAATTATTTACAGTTATTCAACATTATTGGCTATGGCTTCATAATCTAGGTATGAAATTTTTGTTACATAATGTAGATTCATAAAAAAAATTCATTTGTTATGAATAACTTTTAGAATAGTGTATGTGTGAGTAAAAAAATTAAAAAATAAACATTTATTTTAATAAATAAGCTTAACATATAACTGGAAAGATGAAAGAAAAGGTTATGTAGATTTAGATTTTGTAATTCTTCATTTTGAAATCTTTAAAGGATAATTTCACTATATTTGTGATCCAAAAAGAGTATAAATACCACAAAGTAGATGTGAAAAACACAACGTTAAGTACCTAAAATGTTCGAGAAACTACCAAAACTTATTATAGAGTGCCAATTAGTAACCATTTGTAGAGACTTTTTTTTTTACTATTTGTAGAGACATCTACAGTTATTTAATTTATTCATAAACTTCATAAATTAATATTTTCTTTCAATCAAACAAAACAAACTGAATTTGTTTTCGTTTTTGCAAACCAAGAGCACCCCATCATTATGCAGTACATTGAATGTTTATTTGCTACCTAAAATTCTAGCAAACTAAGTTTATATTGTTAATACTTAATAGAGAACAATCCTAATTATGATTATTTTAACCACTCTAGGATAGATGACAAGAATAAAGAACGTTAGGTTGTCCATGATGTCTCAGAACAAATCTCTTTGACAGTTGTAGTAATTTTGAACAAAATTTAGTATAGTTCTTCCATTGTAAATGTTACTTTTGACGATGTACACATTTAAGTTATTCTTGAAAGAAACCTTCTACAATATTTTTTACTTACAGTATTTTTAATAGACTCTTCTATACTATTTAAAACAAACATATTTTCAAAGAAACAATTATATAAAAACTACTTTTTTAACTTTAACTTTTTTTTTTTTTGTAACATTCCATTATTCTATATTAAGTTTGTTTTTATGCGTCTCGGTTCCGTGGTCGAGCGGTCGTCTCCGCTTGATGAACCTAAGGCATATGCTGAGGTGTACAGGTTCGCTCTTCGGCTTGGGCAGATAAGGAACGGTTTTTCCCTATCTGTAACAGCTCGCTTTGGGTTTTTCCAGGTATGCTGCCCTTGTTAATATCTTAGGAACCTGTTTCTGGTGTATTAATTGTAAAATTATCTGGCATATTTAAATTGAATAAACTCAAAAAAATACATCTCTTCTCCGTTCGAGGCTAGGGGAGATTTATTTTTTTTTAAAAAAAGTTTGTTTATATGTGTAAAATTTTATATGTATTTTTGTCTCATCAACACGATTGTTTACTAAATAAACAACTGGCTTAAGCATTTGAAACAATACTTTGTTCTACCAAATTCAAAATTTATTTATTTAAAGTTTGATAGAAAATGGAGAAGGAAAGATTTGAAAATTCTGTATAATTTTTGATGGTGGTTGTGTAACATTCATTAGAAAGGTGTAAAAAGAAAGTGTAATTAAAATTGAAACAAATACAATGCCAGTTGATTTAGCTAAAGATAAATTTCCGAGTTTCTTAACCCTTTCATGCCCATACCAAAACTACCAGACAAAAATTGTTGTTCACAACATTTTTGTGATACAATATAACAAAATTAGGGCCAAAAAAATTTTGAAAAAAAAAATAATAATATTTATTTTGTTTTTCAGATTGGCTAATACAGTTGCCAGTGGGCGTTTATGGTAAAACAATATTAAAGTTAATAATAAGCATTGATGAAGAAATGGTATGAAAGTTAACAAACACGAATGTATGCCTACACAGAGACTAGTTTTGCATTTAGAGCAAACAAACTTTTACATCCATAATATTTACATCTTGGAGGGTGCTGAAAATTTGTAAACACTGGCCAGTGATTATATTTATCATATCAAATAGCACTTTTTACTGCATTTGATGATAATTTTTTTAGTAACAAGCACTATCCCTGCGCACAGATAATTTATATCCCCATTTTACAGTTTTTTTTGCAAGTAAACTTTAAATCCAATGTGGCCCTTAAATGGTACCATCATTTCATTTAAAGAATGAAGTCCTTCAGGGTTTCACAGATACTTTAGAACATTTTTAAAATATGTTCTATCAAAGGACAAATTTTATAAAGGTGATCATACTTATCTGAATCAAGTGGTTCCATTAAATTATTGTCAGCATAGTGGAAACATCATAATATTTCATTAAATCTATTGGGCTGATGGTGATGTAATAGAGGTTTTAGCAGTTGCTTGAGCCCAATATTTTCATCAGGGTGATATTCTAACAATATCCACAAACATGATAAATCCTAATAACTTTCTGAGCTCTTCCGTGTTATTGGCTGTAAAGTACTAGACCCTTCAAGTTCAGGTTGGACTCTATAAAGATTACTTTGAAATTCAAGATGATCATAAAAGTTTTTATTTTAAAAAAATGCAAATAATGTAATGGTGAGGAATTTACTCCTAGTTTGTATTCCACATTGACTGATGGGGGAGAATAAAATGTTGTTTCACTGGGTGGTTTTGGCATATCTCATGTTCTCCAGCATTGTGTGTCTTTTCCAAATGATGTAGAGATTTTGAATCATGGAATCATAAAATTCTACAATAATTACTTGAATCAAAATAATTGCAGAATTCAGCCAACCTTTCAATCTCAGTTACACTTTCAGACTCCATTTTATATTCATTTTCTTCAAGGTCCAAATCATTTTCATTGTCTGAATCATCAACCAGGTCATCTTCACTTTCTTGGTCAGTAATAGTAGCAAAATGAACATTTTGGTTTCTTTTCTTTCCATAGAAAGAACTCAAAATTAAAAATATCATAGGCATTAATCTGTAACCATTATGGCCCATTGGCTATTGAAATAGCCATCACTGATTTTTAACAAATTTTGGGGATTTTTATTATTTTTAATTATTTTTTTCTTGTTATCCACATTCTTTAGGGCTTTATAACAAAATTAAAATTAAAATCATTAGTTTAAATACAGTAGTACCCACATTGCAGAGAAAAATGAGGACACAGCCATGTTTAACATTGTTTTTCAAAATTCCAGTATATACTATCATCTTTTTTTGATAATATAATTTATTCTAGGTTCTTAGAGTTTGGTGAAGTGATTCATACTACTGCAAATAAAAGAACTTCCAGGTAATATCATTATTGAATCGTTCTAGTGGAAATACAACTAAAGCTCAAGGATAATATTATTAAAGAAAATGTACCTGTGGTATTCGAATTGGACAATGCTAAATATTTTTTAAAAATAATAGGCAGAAGTAAGTTTTGTTTTAGTTGTCTGGGAAATGATCATTTGGCTGCTGATTGTAATTTTAATTATTNTGGGAATTGTAAAAAGAAGAAATTTAACCCACATTCTTGTCAGGGCTCATATGCCAATAAGCTTAAAAGTAATCAAGATTTTTTTTTCAATATTTATTCAGTGACACAGAGGAAACTTACAACAATAATGACTAGATGGAACAGGATAAGCAAAGTTCAAGGAAGACATCGATGATGGAGAAAATCCAGAGGTATATCAAAAGAAATTGAGTATATGAGAAAACTAAAAAAATTCAGTGATAACACAATACCAAGGATGCCTTTTTATCTGAAGGACAAGAGTATAGTTGGAGTGATAATGATTTTCCAAAACTGGACAAAAAGTAATTAGTTTTATTCATTGGTTTTATAAGAAAAGACAGGTGGAAATTATTTTGAGAAAGGATTGTATTTTTTTTTTTTGTTAATTGTTCTTGATTTTTTGGATTTTATGATTGGTTGTTAGGGTGTATATAGAATTTAAATGTATAAGTTTTTTTTCTCTCTCTAATTTGGATTTTTACTCTGATATTATTTTACTCATTACTGAATGTAGTAATGAATAATTATGCACAAGGTGTTAGTAATGACAGTCTTTAAAGTTATGTCTATCAACATACAAGGGCTGACTAAAAGGACCAAAGCTAGGAAGCATGTTAAATATGTTGAGGACAAATTTATAAAAATTTTATGTATACAGGAGTCAAAAATTAAATTCAGCAATGATAAGATTTTTGACATATTTAGGGAAAATTATAGTGTACATGTCGTTTTATTCACCCACTTCATCAATTAGGCTGGTATTCGCTATGGATAGATGTATTATTGTTCAATTTTCTTTTGATAACAATCTGTATCTAGTATTAAATTATTATGGTCCAAATATTATGGCACACAATAAAGTTCTTATCTGTAATGTATTAGCAAAATCAATGCCCGGTGACAAGTTCATTATATTTTGTTCAGATTTTAATTTTAAAAATCCTTTAGTAATAATTAAAGCTTTTATATTTTTTGTTGAACATTTTAGGTATGGTAATTAAGATGACTTGTAATTTGGATAAACAAGATGTTCCAACCAGATTGGGGGTAGGAACTAGTTCAACTATAGATTTTATTTTCATGTTTTGCAATCATATGTCTAGTAAAGCTGATTTTCAACTGGAAACAGTGCCATTCTCAGATCATAGAGTGTTGAGTGTGAAAATGTATATAGGGTTCATCATCAGGTGGATAAAGTTGATGAATATGTCAGAGTAATAAAATGTACAAGGCACTTTGCGCATATCTTCAGTTAAGTATAGCTACTTTTAATGAAATTTACATATTGGCAAACCAAGTTATTAACAATAAAGAAATATTTATTTATTATTGGATGCTTTTGAAGAAATCCATAATGAACATATTTAAAAACTTAAATTGGTCCTACCTATCTGAAAGGCATCTTGAATTGAACAATTTAAAAATTAAATTAGGATCTATAGACACAATGAAAGAAGGAGAATTGATTAAAATTAATGAAAATAAACATCAAATCAATGTACTTGGGAGGAACGTTAAAATACTGGGATTTCTAATTATTAAAAAAATTATTAATGAAAGTAATAACAATTTAAAGAAGTTATCTCAAATGAGATTATTCAAGAAACCCTCTCCATTAAATCTGCATGTCATATCTGATGGAGGTAGGATATTATATAACAATGGAATGTTCCAGTATATTTTCCAGTTTTATAGTAAATTGTTTAACTCAACTACAGCTCAGTTCTGTCTGAATGCAGGATAGGATCTTGTATCTAGTGTAACAGATAAAGAAGGTGAGGCTGAGTATAACTTTATTATTAATGGGGAGATGATAATGAATTCAATGAACAAGATGAATAAACATTCAGAATCTGGACCAGACTTGTTAAATAGGAAAGTTTATAATCAATTCAGTCATGCTATAATCCCCATTTTAGGAAAATATTTAACAAATTATTATGCTCTCTTTTTTTCAAGGTATACTTTATTAAGTTGTTTTTTTAATATCAATTCTCCAAAAAAAAAAATCAAATATGGTGATTCCTACATATGGATCATAAATGACATTATACCAGTATCTAGTATAAATTACCGATGCAAAAGTATTTTCAAGGATCCTAAATGGAAAATTAAATAATTATATCAATGGCTTAGTATTTAAATTCCAGTTTGCCTGTAAAGGCAGATCTATATTGATGCTATAACTTTATTTACTAGAGTCATGGAATGTGTAAAAAAAGCATAAACTTAAAAAATTTGTTATTGGCTTCTTGGATCTTGAGAAGGCTTACAATAAAGTCAATCACCTCTATTTAATTGAAGAAATTTTACAGATTTTTGGTAGATCCAATCTTTCGGTTGGATAAATAAACTATATTGTTAATAAAGTAATTATTCCAAAAATTGGACATAATAAGTTGTGTGACATTCCCCTGACTAGGGTTCTGTCACAGGAGTCAGTACTTTTGGCCAACTTGTTTTCAATTTATATCAACAAATTGTTGTTTAAAATAGATAACCTGAGGTTGAGCATTAGCTTAGAAAAATTAAATTCATCCGATCAATGTTCTTGCCTACTTGGATGACATTGTGATTTTTCTAAATAATAGGGAGGCAGTACCTATAATTCTAGATGTCATTAAACAATTTAAATTTAAAACAAGTACTAACATTAATACAATAAAACCAGGTGGTTGGTCCTTTTTAATGGTGGCCCAGGTGGAATTAGGCAATGATTTTCCATCTAAATTCCTAGGGATACCTGTTCCTTATTATTGAAATAGAGCGTTAAAAAAAGATACAAATGGAGTTTCAGCATAGAATTATTGAAGACATTAAAAAATTGAATCTAAAATATTTTTGCTTCATCTTAAGGTTAAAATAATAAACTCCTTTTTCAACAGCTCATTTTAAGTTTCTAAAAGGTTTTATTCAAAAAATTACAATGCAATTCAACACATTCCTAGGAGGTAGCAGACTGATTCTAATGTCAAGGAAGAGGATGGAGCAATCAATTAAAGACGAAGGATTGAATTTACATTTAATTGGTTCAGTTAATGCAGTAGCTTTGTATAATTCAGCATAAACATTTGCTGCATTTGTAGAAAAAGTGGACATCTTTCAGAAAATTCAGTCTATTGACACTCCCCTCCGACACATAACAAGCAGGATGAAGGCATCAGTGGGAGTCTAAGAGTAATATAGAACATCTTAAATAAAAACTACTCAATGATTACTGGGCCTGAATCTTTTTAAATATTAGAGATGATTTTCAAATAGAAGGAAACAGTAAGCTAAATTACATGCATTTTCTCAATTATAAAGGCATACCTGGTGGAGATGGAGGAATTTGGCTTTTCAGCAAAATAATGAAAATTCAAAGTATTAGATGCCTTCTCTTTTGAATTTCATTTTTATAATGGAATAGTCATAACCAAGGTATTTATTGTAGATAGATTTAAGTAGGACATGTCTATTCAATGGCAATTTTGTAATCATGATGAATCTATTGAGTACAGATATTAGTATACTGTAGTTATTTTGATCAGTTGAGGTTAAAATTCATTGATGATATTTTTTTGATGGTTAATGACAATAGTGATGTTGAATTTTTTGTAGTATTTATACTCCGTGTAATATGGAAAATAAGGTGCAATAGTGCTTTTAATGGTTTGTAATATATTACCATGGAATTACTTTATTTGTATGTTCAAGGATATGTTGAGCTTTGACATTGAGTTTTTATCCTACAAGGTTTTTATTGATAAATGGGACAATAAGACCATAAAAAAATATAAACGATAACTTGTACATTTTTAAAATTCAATGAACAAACTAATGATTATTATGAGTTACTCTGGAAGGGGTAAGAAAACTATGGAGTTTATTTAGATAGTATTACTTGAGTTAAGTATATACTAGCATAGCTCATTGTGTTTAGTTACCAAAAGGTGGACATTTTTACCCTAAGTGGCTTATATTGTATTTCATCTTTGCATGTAAAAGCAGGAGTCTCCAATTGTGGTATTTTTTTTTTGTTTTAGTGATTGTTTTTGTTTTTCTTTTATAATAAAGTATATATGGGGGTGAAACTTCTCCCCACAAAAAAAATGGTTTACCGAACACAGGGGTGATACACACCTTTAGTTATTTTCAATATCAACTTGATGTATAAACAGATTCTGTATTCTGATGTCAGGGAAAAATTAATTTCTTATTTGATACCAGCGATTTACGAGAGAAAAATCCCCTGTAAATACTGGTGGTGAAAAAAAAAATCACCATTTCCAGCATGGGGTCAGCCCAGGATCGACCCCTCGACCCCTTATAAGAACAATCTCCGCAGCCATAAGCTTTGACCAGTGGACCACCTGAGCTGTATTATCTATTTTTCTATGTGTTGTAATTACACCCCCACTTATGCTTTATTAACTGTAACACAAAATTAAGAATATAAGGTTACATCTGAACCTTATAAGTAAATAACCCTAATTAGAATATGATTGTGTTCTGAAGCCAGTAACAGTGCCATCTACACTCAGCACCGGAACTATTTTTATAAAGTTTTTTTAAAAAAAAGGGTCTGATGCCTGTGTAATAAGCTTAAACGTCAGTAAGTAAACAAAAGAACAACTACAGAGATATAGTAATTAGGTAGAAATTCAGCATTTAAATAAAAGAGAATTTTATAGGTGTAGATAATAAACTGTATAGGGAAGTACAGAGAATGTTTCAAAATTTCATTTTTGGTAAATATAAGATAATAAGTTATATAAAAAGGGAAAGGAGGGATAGGACTTATAGACATAAAATGGATGAACAATGTGATAATACATAATGCAATTAAAAGGTTATCTGTGGATAGTTAAGGTTGTAAAACAATATGGAATCTTAGATTGTTTGATGATGACTATATAATGAAGTTGTGGAACAAGATTTATCAACATACTGATGACTTTTTTCAGGGTGAACGTAAGATCTTACGTACAAGGAGTATAGAAATAAAATTAGCAACATAATGAGCTGCATATTTATAACCTTAATTGTTTCTTATTTTCTGTCGAGTAATATTGTAAAATCGTTTCACAGCCTGTTTACCTATAAAAATCATTATATTGATCATCAAACTCTAAGAATTCCATCATTGTATTTATTTTATAGACAATTCATTAGGTAAACAATGTAAAAGCAATTACTATTGTTTAACAGACAAGGCGTTTAAGTGGGTTGTACTCTGCTGCTATACTGATTTTTTTCTGCATTTGCCCAAATGTATTAAAAAATAATAATTCCAGAAATATGTAGTCTACATTTAATTAATGTAGATTATATCATTATTTAATTTAATAACTGTTTTTTTTTACTAAAATTAAT
>PXIH01S0056365.1:0-10652 GCA_003024985.2 Euperipatoides rowelli
ATTAATGGCAAATACTTTGAAAATTATTTAAGACATTAATTGTAAATTAATCTAAAATGTGAATAAATAAAAAAGAATGACTAGATTTATTTATTATATTCAAGGTCAAGTTGAAGCACAGCTCATTCTAAAGTCAGATTTTTTTTCATAGATGATTAGCAATATAATGAATAAAATTACTACAAAAACCTGAAAATAATTTTTTAATGTTTAATTAGAAATTTGCCTAAAATAATAAGAAAAGAAAATAAAGTGAGCATAATTTATTTTAAATTTATTTATTGTTTAAATTTGTAGAACATCTGTAGGCCATTTAGCAATATTAGGTAGGATGTGTATTTCATGACATTTGTCCTGAATGTGTTAAATTAGATGGATCTATACAAGTAGGCTATAACATTGAATATTTTGTTATTTAAATGTGATAATATAATAAATTATTTCATTATTCAATTAAATATAATTTAGTTTCTTTTTCTAATTTCATTATTACACATAATTAGAAGCTTTTATACATAGGATTCTATGAATATAAAAATTCTGACGCGACTATTCATGTTAAAAATTAGTGTGTGCTCACTCAAAGGTTAATGAGTTTTAAACTGCTAAACCTCTTTTAGCAAGTTCTTAATGTATGTATATGTATGATAATGATTTGTTTTGTATGTAAATATAAGAAGGTAAGTGTTGGTTTTACTTTATAGCTGCCGGTTAATAGAACATTCTGGTTTGTAAGGTGTCGGATAACAAAATGTTACCTGTAACAAATTCCATCTCTAAACTAATTTTTGTATCATCAAATCTTAATATAAATAGAAAAGATTTTAAAGAAAAATAAATAAAATAATTAGTGTTTATATTTTAAGAGTCTTCACATTTTTAACAAAATAAGTGAGGAATGGTATGCTAGTCTATTAAACATTATTTTTAATTGATCTTTCTCAATGTAATACTCATCCATTAATTGTATAATAGATTGACTTTTTGTATAAATTACTATTAATCAGATCTTAAATTATAAATATCTAACCAAACCTGAGTGAGGAGTAGTCCCTATATAATTTTGTGTAATCATGTATTTTAACAATGTTTAGTTACTTTGCTGATTTTGTATCTATAAACAGAGGTTATCATATTATTTTACTGAGTTATTAGTATTTTGGCTGTGAGAACAAGTCTTTTGTTAGTACAATGACTGGAATGCAATCACACAGTGTATTGTAATACAATCCATTCTATTTATTAAGAAGCACAAGTATAATAGCTGGCTATTATCAAACAAATTAACAAATATGAAAAATCATAATATAAGTGTATATTACCTTATTGAGAGAATAAAAATTCTTATATACTAGGTTCATTTATAAAAAATATTTATGATATACATATTCCATATTAATCTGAGCTTTATAAAAAATATAAATTGCACTTCCCTTTCAAATTATAACTCAATTTAAAAAAAAAATATCCTGAATTTAAAATAACTCAAGATTTTCATAGAACTAAGTCAGAGGTGTAAAATGTTGAAATTCCTAGTAGAACAGCTGCATGTGAAAGCAACACAGATTGAAAAGATTTGTTTTTCTTTTTCCTCTAAAATTTAATTTAGCATATCTTTGTTGTTTTGTCAAAATTTTTTCACACTAAATTTGTTTTAAAATATGTGTAGTTTGATTACCATTTAAGCTGAAAAAAATCTATGTGCCAAGGTTTAATTAGAAATATACGGAACCATAGTAGTGTTTAAGACATGTATTTCATTTCTTGGTATGAAACAATATTCTACATGTTATTTTAATGCTATAACTTTCTGTATTTAGTTCTAAGTTATTGAATTAAAAATATTTGATTCAAATTGCTACTTGTTTATGAATCTTTACTTCTACTGTATTTCTAGATATCAGTACACATTTTTTTTTTAATATTTGACTTTGGAGTTTATTTTTTTCTAAATTGAGGATCACAAAGTACATCAATATTCTAATCAAGATGTTTAAAAAAAATCTTTAATACTTTGTCAAACATTGTCAAGCTGTCAAAGTTGCTAAACTGTGTCCATCACACAGACACCACATTTTTAAAAATCTTTGAGCAATAATTTATTTACTGTTCTAACTTTCAAACCAGTCATGAAACCTAATCCAATTAATAGATCAATAATGAAAACTGTGAAATAAAATTGTGATTGATTTACAACATGAATGTTAAAAGTTTATGTTGTGGTCAATTTAAATGAGGCTGTAATGCAATCATTAGAACAATAAACTATTTATATTTATATAGACCAAATACATATAAAGGTTAATCATGGAATTGTATTAAAAAACAAACAAAGTTAACAAAAGGCACAGACAGAAAGTTATGTTTCCCACTTGAAAAATAAAAAAAACAAGCACAAATCACCAACACTAAAGAAAAAGATAATAATGTTTTATATACAGTAATTTGTAGCAAACTTGAATGAATTAAGTTATATTTAAAATAAAAATTAAACAAGAATAAAAAGACAGGTACTCAGAAAAATATTAAAAAAAAAACAAGTTTACAATTAAAATATATCTAAATTATCAGGAAATTTAAACAAAAATGTAATTATAAACAAATCTCTTCACCTTTTACAAGTTTTTTTTGTTGTTAATTTGCTAAGCATTCAATTTAAAATCTATTCTTATAGGTAAGATTATTAATTGTAGAACCACTGAATCAACAAAATAACAGAAGGTTNAAAATGAACTGAACAAAGATTATATATGACTATGAAAATAATTTCTCCATCAAAAATGAACTCATTACTTTCAAGTCAAAATATCATTAGGAAAACTTTGCAATCCTAATATTATAGTATTTATACATTAATCTAATTATGTACAGTCATAACGTAGATTTACACTTTTCTTTTGACATTTAGTTTTAATACATTTGTTTTTTCAGAGATAATAAAATGTTTGAAATCAATCGTTAGAGACATTACAATATTAAATAAACACCTGAACTAGGAACATCATAACAAGACAGGTACACTTTGTGATTGTTTTTATATATTATTTATTGCATTTGACAAACAAATTAGCTAGATAGTATTTTCTAAGGCAAATAGCAAACGGATTAAATAATAAAAAGAAAATTGTTTTTCAAGTGATAGACTATAAGCAATTTTTCCTAATAAATTGAATTGTATTATCCATATTTAATAACGTATCGAACTTTGGCAGAAGTTTTATTTTGTAATAACTAATATTTTGTATGAAATCATTTTGAAATGAGATTATACTGTTAGTGAATATGAAGGTCATCAGTTTCTGATGGATCAAAGAACTTATTAGCTTACATTTAAAAAAAATATTGCAATAATCCTATATAAAAAAAAATCATAATAATAATAACCCTACTACTATATTCTGTACTGTAAAAGAAAATTATAAGAGAAAAAGATCGATTTGTTAGTTGTCATTAGGAAACAGCAAATCTATTTTTTAATTTTTTTTTTAGTGGATGTTGGCTGTTTTTTTTTTACAATAGATAAACTATTATGCTTATATTTAAATTTTCACATTACATGTTTCAATGGAATGATTTTAACTACTAAACTGTTAAATTATAATTAAAAAAAAAAAAAACATCCCAAAAAGTGTATTTTTATATTTCAGAAATTGATAGTGTACATATTTTGATAATAATAATAATAAAATAGTAAAAACTTTTTTTTTGGCCATATGTAAGGATGAGGGTAATTGGTAAGTAAGCTTTTCTTAAATATATATTTAATCGGCAACATCATCTTTGTCAACACCAAAATGATTATCTGGTTGCACAAAAAATGAAAATTTTGATAGTGGCAATAAATTGCAAAGTGGCAATAAATTGCAAAGGTCTAACCAAATCTAAGGTTTCTTACCTATCCTAATCATCTGATCATTCAGGTGTAAATGCATTGCTATCTGTTCCCGATCTCTACACTGACAAAATTATATTCACTTTCACTATCACTACAATTACTATTATCTTCCACATCTACTTTTGCTTTGATAATGTACAATAACATGAATATGCAGGAATAATATGCCACTAGTAAACATATAATTGTGTGTTCGCTCCAAATGATCCAATGCAACTTTATAAACTTTTGAGTATGAGTACAAAAGAAGAAAATTATCAGTAATAGGATAAAAAATCAATGCCCTAGTCTAACTTAGGATAATTAAGAGCAAGTGGTTTAGCAAGCCCAAGTTAGCCTATACTCTGACAAATCACTGACATGGTTAATACAAACAAATTTTTTTTGATAAATATTTATGTCCTTTCTCAACACCTAGAATTTATATTGATAGTGAAAGGTAGAGGAGAATTATTCCAAAAAATTAAAATAGTTGTTTTTTTATTAACAAATATATTGTAAAATTCTCCTATAAGAGGATAATTTCAAACTTAGGATTGATTTACCCCAAATCTTCCATTCTCAAGTTCATTTATGATGGAATGTACAGCATTTTGTTCAAAACAGTCAAATTCCTAATAGATAAGTTAACAAATAAAATCTGTTATAAATTATACTGCACATCTACAAATGCTTTTTAATTTACAATGTCCAAATCAGTCAGCAGACCTTCCACACCCCTCACAGACTCAAACACACACTTCTGCTTCCAATGTTCAATAAATGAGCATGTGAGATATTAGCATGAAATGTACAGCCACATCATCATCCTCATTTCCCTCCACTCTACAAAATGTTGTTTTTTCATGATTTAGATTTTGAAAGTTTATTTCACTACAGATCTTGTGGGATTTGTACACAATCTGTCACCCTTAACTCCATGGTTACATATCAAAAGACTTGAAGTAAGGCTCTTTGGCTACTTAATATCAACAGTGGTTGTTATGTGAATGATACAAGAAAAAAAAATTAAAACAAAACTGGAGACGGAAAGAGAAAGATTACTGTGTAATAATTGTCAAATGAATTTTAAAATGTGTACACAAAAGAAACAAGTAAAAATTACAAAAGCTACAAATGTCACATGACTTGGGGTTATGAAAAATAAAATCAACAAACAATAATAATATGATTATCAATATAATTTACCTCCATTCCTGTCATGATTGTTTACAACTTTAAAATCATTTTTATAATTTTAATTAGTAATATAATTTCATTGTTGCTTTGATCAAACTGAAGTAAAGGGGAAACAGAATTTAATTAAAAATAATAAAACTTCTAGTGAATATTTTGAATAAAGTTCACTATTTGAAAAATAAATAAAAGTTTAAATACTAATTAGAGTAAATAAACATAAAACAAAGTTTCTAAACAATATCAAAACAATTGAAAAGAGAAAAGATATTAACTCTGGTTACATTAAATAACAGAAAATAACTACATCCAACATTCTCTGATAAATGTTCTTACTTATTACTTTATAAAAAGGATATATAAAAAAAGATTACCAAAGATACATCTATTTTGTCATTTAAAAATGGTCTATTTGATCAATGTAAATCAATTTAAATAGTCAAATGAAAAGGTCAATTAAAAATACTAAAGAAAATTGGTTCCAAAATAATACTGCTTGTCATCTGATTAGTTCTAGTAACATGAACAATGAACTTAACAAGTTAATTGGTTCTAATAAAAGTCTAGAAGAATCTTTAAATGAAATTTATATTTTTTTCTTCCATCTTGCTAACTCATTCATATCTAGATATTAGAAATACACATTTTGATTAATAGACTAATAATTTTCCGTTAATGGATAGAATTGATGTACATCATTGTCATTTCAAAAATTAATAATAATAATTAATCATCCCCTGACAGGATACCAACTTTGAATGCAATCGTTTTTCTTTTGAACTTTTAAATCCTGTTATCATACATCTTTAACACGTTCGCAGAGGAACGATTTTGCAATACTCCTCCTATATGCGGAATAGTTTTTACTTATAAAATGTATTTAGATATTATGATATCTTTATATAAATACTTAATATTAATTATTTTGATATGTGGTGTAGTGTTTAGTCTGTGTCTCAGATCTGTGTCAGACGCATATTTACTAATATTTTTTTTACGGTGTGCGGAATGACTTGGATCCGAGTCACACATTTATGCAAAATAATATGACAAAAACTTCTATTTTTTTATTTAGGAATTATAATAAATTAAAAGAAATGATTTCCACAAACAGATTTTTTTATTATGGTTATTTTTCTAAATGTCGGCATTCATTACGCTCAAATTTACTGTATGTACAAATAATACATTATGTTACATATTTCAAAATCTATAACAGAAAAAAAGATAAATTGTATTTTTATTCTATTTTTTACCAGAAATTTTAATATATAAAGAAAATAAATTCCAACAAACAGATTTTTTTTTATGATTTTTTTTCTAAATGTCGGCTATAAAAAAAAAATAAAAATAAAAGGCCAGTTTATCTTGCATTCTCCATTTAATTAGTTTCTCTGTCATTTTAGACATAATTTTTTGGTTTGGATTTTTGAAATCTGAATTAAATTCTGATTTTAAAAATGTATAGGTTTATTCCTAAATGTTTTATAATATTTGTATTACACTACTGAAAGTAAAAAATTTAGAATCACTTTTGATTTACAGATCTTGAAAATAATATCACTGTGACCCCAAAACTAAAGAAAATTTCAAACGATCCAGAAATATGTTTTTTATATCCTATTTCATGTGGCTAAATAATAAAAAAATGTTTAACACTGTTGCCCATTTCATATTTATATTTTTAAACTTGTAACACAAACAACTCGGATTCGAGTCATCAGCATATTGTGAAGGTTCATGTTGGCTCAGATTCGAGTTGTACGCAGCGAACGTGTTAATCAATTTAGCTTTAATTACTTCAACTTGTCCAGTTATCCTGAAACTTTTACACTTGTTACTATTCCAAAAACTCCTACTAATCCTCAAGGCTTAAGAACAATCTCTATCACATCTCCATTGATTACAATTTGTGAGAAGCATATTTTAAACTACTTATTGCTCAAAATTTTACCTGATATGGATCAGATGCAATTTGGAGGTATTCCATGCAGATCATCTCCACAATATTTAACTCTATATATTCATCATGCTTTATCTAATCTTGAATTTTCTTCAAACTCATCATGTGCTATAATCACTGACTTTAAAAAAGAATTTCACAATATATCTTTGATCAATTAGTTAAATAAGTTGAATTAATTCATCTTTAATCCCAAGATAATTAATTTATTAGTCAATACTTTTGTTAAATTTAAGCCTCAACCTATGGTTTTTTTATAAAAAAAAATTTCAATTATCACAGGTTAAAAATACAGTTCTAAGATCCTTGGACTCATTATACAGGATGATCATATTTATATTTGTGATTATGATCATGGCTTATATGTCATTTATTTGTCCAATTTTGGAGTACAATGCTCCTGCCTGGCATTACGGCCAAACTAATTTACATTCTAATTCTATTGAATCAATATAGAAACATTTAAAAGTTATTTTAGATAATCAATATATACATTATGATCAAGCTTTGTCAGTTTTAAGTCACAAATCATTATATGATAGAAGAATTTTATTATGTTATTAATTAAGTTTTTTTTTAATACTTGAAAACCTCATCTAATACCTGATAGGCAAGGTGTAGTATCTGGTAAAAATACCAGATTTGAAAATAAATTTGTATACCTTATATTAGGACCAAAAGGTTTAAAAAATCACCAACTGTAGTGTATATTGTATTAAACTTCTTAATTCTATTAGTTACTGATTATATTAGACACTAAATACATCCTAATGTAAATAGTCCTTATGGACCAAGGATTATATTTATCAGTATTTATTATTGTTAATATTATTTCATTATAAATTTATTTTTACATGGAATAAATAAATAAACATATCCAATAAATTATGGAATGTTGATGATGGTATCAGAAACACTCTCCAAAGTCCTTCCATGATGGTATCAGAAACATTTCCCAAAGATGTTTCATGATGCTCTCAGAAAAAAATATCCAGTCTTTCCACAATGGTATCAGAAATATATCCCAAATATGTTTCAGGATAATACCTGAAACATTCTTCAAAGTTTTTTCATGATGGTACTAGAAGCATTCTCCAAAATATTACAATGATGTTCTCCAAAGTCTTTATATGATGGTATCAGAAACATTCTACAAAGTTTTTCCATGATGATACCAAATAATTTTCCAAAAATGTTTCATGATAGTGTCAAAACCTTTATTTAAAGTCCTTCCATGATGATTTCAGAAACATTCCCCAAAGTTCTTACTTGATGGTATTAAAAATATTCTTGAAAGTCTTTCCATGATGGGATCAGAAACAATCTTCATAATTCTTCCATGATAAAATTAGAAACATACAATATGGTACAAGAAATATTCTCATAAAATTAACCACTATGGTTAAAAAAGTCTTCCAATGATGGTTTCAGAAACATTATTCAAAGTAATGGTATCAGAACAATTCTAAATATTACCAGTATGGTACAAAAAAAAAACTTCAACGTTTTTCAATGATGGTATGAGAGCCATTCTCCAAAGTAATGGTATCAGAACCATTCTCCAAAGATTTTCCATGATAAGGCCAGAAGCATTCTCCAAAATATTACCATGATGATACCAGAAAAATTATCCAGTCTTTCTATGATCATAGAATAAACATTTCCAAAGTCTTTCCATGATGATAAAAGAAACACTCTCTAAAGACCTTCCATGATGATTCATAAATATTTTCTCAAGGACATTCCATAATAGTACCAGAATCATTATCCAAAGTCCTTCCATGATGGGGTTAAAAGCAATTCTCCAAAATCTTTCCAAGATGGTACCAGAAACATTCTTCAAAATTTTTCCATAATAATACCAGAAACATTACCCAAAATAGTATCATGATGGTATCAGAAAAATTCTCCAAAGTCATTTAGTAATAGTATCAGAAAATTTTCTAAAGTTTTTCCATTATGGTAGACTATAAGAAACATGCTCCAAAAGTTTTCCATAATGGTATCAGAAACATTCATTAAAGTGCTTCCATGATGGTACAAGAAACATTCTACAAAGTCTTTCTATAATTACAGGAAATTATATTGTTTGTTATTGGGGATTTATTTTGATTTGTAATATACAGACATTTGCAGATTTCTAAAAAAGAATTCAAGAATTGATTATATCACTTTATCAATTATTTTTATATACTGTTATATATTGAAGTTTGCAGGTCAGTGTATTTTCCAATTATTGAGCTTTATGTTTGGTTTGCAAAAAAATGATAATTATTTTAATTATTTAACAAAGTTGTCAAACGTAAATAAAATTTTGAAATTTTTTATACTGAATATTCTTTGTATATAGTCAAAAAGTATTAATTTCCCTATTCTACAGCAAAGATTTATATGAAGCACTAAATTATAAAAATCAATTAAATTAAAAAAAAAAAAAGATTTTAAGAAAGTATTACTTTGTAATAAAGGCAGTAAACATTTAAGTTCAGACTTAATTAAACAAAATATTTAAAAACAAACTATTTAATTAACAGTAATTAAGCTGTGAAAAAACTATAATTAGCTATTTGTGGTTAATTATAGTAGACAAATTTGATCAAAAATATGATGTTCATAGCCAAATAAATTTTAATACTGAAATTTTCATTATAAAAGAGGTACCGGTATTTAAAAATACATAAATAGCATTTTGGCTCATTATGCTGAGCAAAAATTAGAAAAATCATAGATTTCTTAGCATTTGGCTAAAATTCTAGTGGAAGCTAAAATCCTGCATTAAAAAACTCTTCATTTATTATTATGCAAGAAGCTTGAACTCATATGAAAAAAAAAGATGTTACAAAAAGAGATGAAGGTAGTTGGGTAATTTGTGAGGCAGGTATATTTCTGTCATTTTTTTTCTATTAATTAAAACCCAATTCTCAAATCATTTCAATTAGCATCCCTGAAAAAACTTTTAAGGAAATACTGAAATTGTAAAGTAGTAGCCAATCTATTTTACTAACAAGCAACAAATCTGAATTTACTTATTCGTATAAATAAATGAACAACGATTTTTTGAAAATGGTCCAAAATGCTGAATATGGTGGAAGGAACTTAACAAATGCCCTAGTGTTGAAAATGTTAAGTCAACAGTCCAATAGATTCATCCTATCCTGAAACTGATTAAGGTTTCCAAAAGTCTGTCTATGATGTTTCTGTGTACACAGCTCCATGCTGACTTTCTGATAAATTAAGCTGGCCAAACTTTTTGTCAACTTTAGAACAGTGTAACATCAAATGCCTTATAGCTAGTATACTTAATAAAAGTAATCTGTTAAAGATTTAACAGTAATTAATCTGCAGAAAATAAGCTTTGTGTACTTTGTTTTGTATGCATTTTATATAACTAGAATAAGAAATAATATATCTATTAACTTGATCACATTATAATTATTTTTGTTTTATTTATTATTAGCTTTTAATTACCCGACATTGCCTGATCTTTTGTTATCTAAAGCATCATTTACTAAACTATAATTAGCTTGTCATTTATTACAATTTATTAATAGCTGAAATCATAAATGTTTGTATGTGCTGTATGTATCTACAATATATCTACATTTATATCACACACCA
>PXIH01S0056367.1:2789-12883 GCA_003024985.2 Euperipatoides rowelli
TTTCTGGTGGAAATTTTTTTTAGTAAAAATCTTTGAAAATCAATAATTAAAAAAATAAATAAAAAAATCCGTTACATTTGACCTTTAATCTCAAGAGACTGCAGGAAATGATAAAATAATTTTCAACAGCTCGACCACGCTAAAACAAAAAGAAAAAAAAAGTCTACTTATCTCTATGGGAAATCTTGTAAGTTTTTGGAAGAAAACAAAGGATTAAAAAAATTTATTTATCAAGTTCTAAGAAACTCTTAATTTTGTAATACCTGTGTAATCAAAAATAACAAACTGATTTCTTTTGACTGTAGGAAAATTTGTCCAGCTTGTCATTATTGCTTTTAAGCTTAACGATGACAGATGAATTTCCCTATGTGAAAAACTCTCTAAGAAAATGATAAAACTTATCTGAAGAAGACGCTTTATTTGCGTCTAATCTCCGGGAACCAAATGATCCACCTACAGGGCACTGCTTTAATGGAAGAATTTCTGGATAGCACCGCTGAGGAGACGACCTCTGCCCATCTTCATGAAGAATGACTGGCTCGACTATTATTGGATAAGCCCTTAGTGGAAATGCGGGTGCGAGCTTGCTTTAAGCATTTTCCAATCATATGGAGGATGAATTCTCTTGGTATCACCAAGATAGTTTAGATTTTGTTTGGGCGGCTCATCATAGGGTTGAATTAATGGTTCAATGATGTATGAACATCGGGACATGACCCATTTTAAACTTAGTGGATAGGAGCATAAGCCCTATAAATTTCCTGAGTGATGCCATAGCACACATCGATTTGGAAGCATAACCGACTCTCTGTATGTCAGCCCATAAACAGACAGACCTCACCCTGATGGAAGAGTTCCATAAGCCATCAACAAGCAATGGCCGTGAAACACAGCAACNGAAGAGATGATGTCACCTCACCCAGTTGACCAATGGTAAAGTTATGTCACATCGGAATGGTGCCCCACTTTGTCATTGTCAGAGATCAGTCACCATCAGCAAGGGGGTACAGACCGGCATGGTGAGAAGTCGACCCAACAGAAGGCAGCGACTGGCTAACCAAAAACTGGCAAGGCTACATATGCTGGAATGAACATTTGGTCCTTTTTTATTTGAAACATTTAATTTCAACTTAGCAAAAACATTTTATTTACTAATTCTTGTGGACTTTATATTTGGACTTTAAATTCTATACGTGCCTTAAAATTGATATTGCCGTATATTTAAAAAAACATATGTTAATAATTAGTTTGAAAAAATGTTTCTTTTTACTAAATTGTTATTTATTTATTTTATATTAACACATTAAAGCTTAATTATTTACAATATAAAATCAAATGCCTCCTGTCAGCAAATTTCTTTGCTCCAAATACGACACGAACGACAACAAACACAAAGAAAACTTAATTATTTATTTAATTGTTTCTGCTTTAAAAAATGTTGTCTGTGGGAAAAATTATAATGCTGATGTCTATCTTTGTTTTACACTCTTTTTTTAAAAAAGTGTTAGGATCCTTATATTTCTAGACTGACATCTGCTAATTTTCTCTTGTTTTTCAAACTACTCTTATATGTTCCAAAAGAGCATTTGAATATTATAATTGAGGAAAACCCCTTATTTATTATTTTACTCTCTCCTGTCAGTTCCTTTTCGATAAAATAAAAACGATAATTGTTATCGCTAGGCCACGTCCCAATTTATTTTTATTAATGTAAATTGCTTTCCATTTTTACATCTACCTTTATTTGTTTATTTGATATATCCACACAGAAAGGTGATTTGCAAAAATGTACTAACTAGCTCATAGTTTACAAAATTGCTATGAAACTATGGCTTTAAGTAAGTAGGATCAAAGGCGGTCGTCGAAATTTACCAGGGTGGAAATTCTCAATTTAGTCTAGCCTTATTATTTCCATTTTGTATACTTACTTTTAACATGAAAGAAAACTTTATTTTGATAAAAAATTATTTCTTGCTTATTTTTTGTTTTCATTCACTATTTAATTGTTTATTTAATTTGTTATTTTATTTATGTCTAGACATTTATTTATTTATATAGCGCTATATTTTCTTATGTTCACTTAAATTGTTCTCCCCTTTGTCTTCCTAGGGTATAAGTGAGTAACGATTAAGTTGATCATCAACTGTGGGAGGTGTTTTGGTGATTGGCACTTCCTTTAGATCAGTATCTATAAACATGTTTACTTCATGGCATATTTCACACTCTGACTTTATTATCGTGATATAGACAAGGTTTGGTAACATTACCCCTGAAGGCTATTTTTGTTACATTATTTTTGTCACTAGTCATTTGAATATTGGGAGTTTGCGTCTCCTCATCTGATACATCATTGAATATCAACCTATTAAGCTAGGGTTTCATTCTGTCTACATGAACACTTTTAAAATCCTTTGAATTTTCTATATTTCTTAGCTGATAGTTTACCGGTGAACTGCGTGACACTACAGGGTACGGTCCCTTATAATCCAGTTTTAATTTTATGTTGGCCCCCATGTAAGAGGTGGGGTCCAACAATAATACTGATTGACCCAACTTGTACTCACACATTTTAAATCTACCTTGTTTGCTATTACA
Organism: Euperipatoides rowelli; assembly: GCA_003024985.2. Taxonomy (NCBI): domain Eukaryota; kingdom Metazoa; phylum Onychophora; class Udeonychophora; order Euonychophora; family Peripatopsidae; genus Euperipatoides; species Euperipatoides rowelli. The sequence goes on from PXIH01S0056367.1 coordinate 5,385, forward strand.
CGAATCAAATGATGCCTGTTTTAGATTCTCATGCACCTGTGTGTGCGCCAATGATAGGCGTTCTATGAGCTCCTGCATGATGTGTTCTATATCGTCGGAGTCTATTGCCTGCTGTTGAACTGAGTGGCAGGGTCTATTGGGTCAAAACCATGCATTATGTAATAAGAAGACGGATTAGTTGATCTATGAACAACTTAATTTAAAGCATGTAGCTCATCCCAATCTTTAAAGTTTTTGTCCACCATTTTAGCTAAAATGCTGATTACTTTTGCATTCACTCTTTTCGCCAGACCGTAGAAGGTCTGTACCCGGATGTGTAAATTTTATTTACCCCTAAGCAGGAGCAAAGAGTTCTAAAAAAATTTCCGGTCATTTGCGGACCTCTATCGATTACTAATTCTTTTGATCNCCCATACTTTGTAAAAACATTTTTTATGTAGTCTTTCACAATNGTTGCGGCCTCTATATTTTTTAAAGGACTTCCTACACAAAATCGAGATAGATCATCTGTCCAGAGAATTATATACTTATTGCCTCTGGCAGCATTATTTACTGGACCCACTATGTCCATGAAAAGTTTCTCGTAAGAGGTTGTAGTAGGATGCATAGGCTGCAAGGGTGCTTTCTTCTAGGCATGCTTCTTTTTTGGCATATGTCGCAAGAAGCAATATAATCTTATACATCACTGTGCTTGGTTTACCAAGTGAAACTGGACCAAATTCTCCAGAGCTTTTTAGCAAGAGAGATATGACTGCTTATAATTGTGTCATGGTTGTTTGCTATAACATCTTTAACCATGGTAGGTGGCACTAGTGTCCTATAAAGTCCACCAAAATCATGGTATCTTTTTATTTCTTTTAAAATTAAACCATTTTTGTCCAAAATGTATTTTCTCTCTTCAAATTGACCTTGACAGATTTTTTTCTTTTTTTACAAAATCCATCTGCTCCTTGAGCTTTACATATATGATATGATAACCAGGTTAACAAAAAAATCAGGTTTGGGGTTTCGTGAAAGCCAATCTGTGAATATATTATGTTTGTCCAGTATACTGTATGTTGAAATTTAAGCCTAAAACCCTGACAATGTAATAACCATCTAATTATTCTCTGATTACCATCCTTAAGTTTAAAAATGTAAGTAAGAGGCCTATGATCAGTTCTCAGTATCACTGGGTATCCGTAAACAATATGGCAGAATTGCTGCAATGTGTATACAATCGCTAACGCCTCTTTTCCTATAGTCACATTGTTTACTTCAGTTTTATTCAACTTATGACTGCAATAGGCTATTGGTTGCATATAACCTTCATTTTCTTGCTCTAGAAGACCACCCAAGCCTATTTCTGAAGTGTCTATAGATATATAAAATGGCTTAACAAAATTTGGATGAGCCAAAAGTGGAGGAATGGTGAGTTGTTTTTTTAATTAGATAAAAGCGTGTTCAGCTTCGGGAGACCATACTACTTTACCATCACCTTTTCTCAAGAGTTTATATAGGGGGGGCTACTATTTCAGTGAAGTTCTTTATGTAATGTCGATAAAAACCTACTGATCCCAAAAAACATCTGACGTTTTTTACTGTAATTGGTCTGGGGAAATCTGTTACTGATACAGTATTCTGATATGTTGGTTTACTTCCATTCTTATCGACTATATGTCCCAAAAAATTTAAAGATTTGCGGAACAAACAACACTTACTAGGCTTGGTAGACATTAATTTTTTTAAATGCCCCTAGTACTTCTTTGAGTACTATCAAATGTTCACCTATGGTTTCAGTAAAAATTAATATGTCTTCAAGATAGGTAGTACCTTATCCTTAGACTTTATGCCCTGCAAACATTTGTTGATTAGCTCTTGAAACATGGCAGCATTTAAGAAACCATTTCCCTCAGGGCAATTCAAATGAAAATCGTTGTTGCCCAGACTCGGCTAATCCGACATTTTAATATCCATTATTTAAATATAAGATAGAAAAGTATTTAGTGCCCCATAGCCTTAAAAGAATGTCATCTATGACATTAAAGGGAATTTATATGGCTCTATTTGGATATTTACCTTCCTTAAACCAGTACAATGTGTATATCATTAACATTGACATGTTTTGGAACTATTAGCAATGGTACATTGTATTGTGAATCGTTAGAAGGGCTCACTATACCTGCTGCTTCATGTTATGCTATTTTTTTCTTGAACGGTTCATACAGAGAGTGTGCTATTCTATACTGTTTTTGATAGATTTTTTTTATCAGACAAAATGTTGGTTCCAATGGAGATACATGTGCACCAGTTATCCTTTCCACATCCTCAATTAATATTATTTCATAATGTGTCAACGATCTTTTTAATTTGTTTTTGTGGAATGGATTTAATTCTAATTCATCCACTTTAAAAATATTATGCAGCTCTGGTGCTTCTAGGTAGGCTCTCAGGTTGAGGATTCAGTGAATAAAAAATGGCAGACTGATTGGCTAGGTTGTCCCTTTCATTTACAGCCTCAATTTCAAATTTTACCCTTCTATTAATAAAGTCCATTTTTGCATTATGATTTATTATAAAATCCATCCCTAAAATTACTGAAAATGAAGAATCGAAAGCTAATGGAGCTAACAATATAGGATGTAAGAAAATTGTATTTTCTATACTAAAGTTGGCTATAGATTTCTTTGCCACCATAGCGTCATCTGCTATTGAGGATGTCAATGAAATGGATCCAAAAGTATTGGCCAATAATATAATTAATTAGATACACAATGTTTGTTTATTAGTGTGTATTCAGAGCCAGTATCTCAAAGAGCTGAAATCTCTTTTTTAAATAATTTTATTTTTATTACCGGTTTATAAGGGCTTTCATCTAAAAATTTCACTGTTATCTTTATACAGAATGTCAAATTTTTTATTTGGTATACTATGTCTTTTATCAACTTTAACAAAATTATTTTTTTGTGGATTGGGTGATTTTGTAACTTTGTCTTTATTATATGGGTTGTTGTATGACATATTTGTGTGAGATGTATCGGAATTATGACTAGTTTGTTTATTATTATTAATGGTTGTCTGCTCTTGGTTATTATTTCTCCCCTCTCCCACAGTGAACTGACTTACTGTTGAGGGGCATTTAAGTTTAATGCCCCAGAGTTCATATCAATCTGATTATTATGTGTCAGACAAACTCTGCGATTTTGCTTGTGTTGGAGACTATTTTTCTATGTGCCCAATCTCTTTACAAATATTGAAAATTATGAGTGTGGGCCTTCCTTGTAGCACTACAACTTGGGAATTTGGGTCACTATTGTCCTTCTCAATACTATGTTCCACCCCATTAGTTATTGCTTTAAGCAAGCTTGCTTTTATCTTCGGCTCTGCTTTAGTAGCTTTATCAAAATACGACTTGTTCTTTCTTTTCTTTGAATTTTTAAAAGATTTGTAATTATTTTGTTGTAAATTATCCTCATTTTGATCTGAATCAAGTTCCATGATATGGACACTCAATTTTGTCATGCCTATTGCCATATAGTGTTCCTCTATATCTAATGATGTTGTTACAGCTTCATTAAATGTGGCTGGATTACTTTTTAGTACATCTATCTAACCTTAAAGCTGAATTTAGTATTCCTCTTTTGACTTGTGTCAGTAGGAGCTCCTCTTTCATTGCGGGAGTCCAGTTAGAGTTTAGTTCATTAGCAGTGGCAATAAGTCTTTGTTGATATGCTCTGAGGGATTCTCCTTGCATTTGTATGCAAGCATTTACTAGTTTTAATCCTTCGTCTCTTTTAGGGGCTTTAGATAACAGCATCTTAAACTGTTTGATTCTCTCTTGAATTGAGATCCCCTCAAAATTTCCCAATTCCCTATTATACATCGCACGTGCTTTTGCTGTTAGCTTGGTCTCCATGACTTGTCTTATAACTTCAGGAGACCAGCCTAAGTTTTTAGCTAAATTTATTAATGATTTCAACCAGTGCTTGCACTCCAATATGTCATTGGGTTTTACTTTTCTTGAAAAAAAAAATTAAAAGATTAAAATTTTTAAGTTAAAGGAGTGTCCTTTATGATGATTATAATGTTTAAAGGTTTTACATCCCATCTAAATTAAATATATTTCTGATCCTTTAAAACTAGCATAGAAATTAAAAAATAAACAAAATAAGAAACTGATCCTGTATTGCTCAATTGATTTCACCCCAATCATTATAATATATATAAAAAAAACTTACTGAAAATTTCATTAAAAGTTATTTCACAGGCTTTACTTTATTCGGTCTCCTCAAGAAGATCTTCAGTGCATAAAGAACAGGAACAAAGTAAGTAGAAGAAGATAAAATAGTGTAGACTCTGCAGAATGTGTAATCCGGAGAGTAAGGGAAAAAAAATGAGTTCAGTTATGTGATTTTTAATTGTATAGACATCTGTGTGAAGTGTTTAATTTATATACACCAAATCGGTGAGTATTTGTAATTATAATGTCAAATGTGCTGTCACAAATGCATAAAAATATATTTCTAAACTTTAATATTAACTAACAGGGTTCGTAGCTTGAAAAGTCTTGATTGAAGATTGAAGGGAAAATATAAAAAAAAGTCCTTGATGCAATCAAAAGGTATACATTTCAATTAGCAAACTGGAACAGGATAAAGTTTTTGATTAAAACAGGAAATTAAAATAATATCAACAAGTAAATTCTTGAAGGGAAAATAATTTTAATTAAAAGGAAAAAAAGTCCGGGCATCTTCTTTTTGGGTACTAGATGTGTTAGTGAGATAATTGGTACATTTAAACTTGATTAATCATTTCTCTGACTCTCCTTCTCATCTCCCGTAAGACTGCTTGAAAGGAAATCAGCCGGAGATAACTGGACAGTTTGGTAATGGTGTGTTGTCTTTCTTCTTCTCCTAAGGTCCATTCCATGGCGATAAGAGCCATGACTGTATATTCACATTCTGTCAGCGACCTTGGTGGCATTCAAAATCTTGAAGTTTCTTCTTTTAAACAAGACAACAAAATTGGACTTATTGAAAAGCCGGTCTTCTTGCATCATACTGCTTCTGATTTATGTAGGAAAAACCTCTCGTCTATTGGAACAAGAGAGAAGTTTAATTTGTAAGTAAAATCAGTCGAGAGCCTCTTCACAAAGGAAGAACATGGTAGTCATTCAAAATTTTCTAATTAGCATATTATAATTATCTTCCAAAATCCTGTGGTCAACGTTAATCATGGGATGAAATTTTTTAGTAAATCAGCTGACAGCACTCTTTTCTTTTAAAGAATAGCCGATTAAAATTATAATGAAGCCTCATCACTTAACACAATCAAATATCCAAAAATTCTTCAGGCGACCAAATCGATAAAATTAAAATGTTTTGCACGATACTAGACGTTTATTTGAATTCATTTTGTTGTGTAAAACTAAAACTATGAGAATTGTTGGGAATAAGAAGACAAAAATGATTGACTATTGAATATAGCAATTTCGTTGATTATGAACCCAATCGTTCAGCAAACTATGAACAAATTTACACACACACATTGTTGTTTACAAGATAGAGTGAAATGGATTGGAGACTTGTTTCCATAAATATATCAATGTTCCTTAGTTATTTTTCAATAACATAAAAAAATGAAGCTTAGCGGCTGAATGCTTCACAGAGCTGGATCTCGGGGGTGGCAAGAGAGGGCAACCGCCCCCTGGCACAGGGCTGGGCAAGATACTGAAAAAATGTATCTTCTATACAAGATACATTGAAAAATGTATCTAAAATACAAGATACATTGGAAAATGTATCTAAGATAAAAGATACAAAAACTTTAGAAAATGTATATTGGAAAAAAAGATACTAATGCTGTAAAAAAAAAATATGAATTAGCCTACAAAATTTATTAAAAAAAAAAATTATGCACAGCACACATATTATCCTATAGATACTCTTTTAAAAAACAATGTAATATCTACTATGAAATCTGTATTTCTTTAAATCATAACAAACTAACAGAAAATGACTGAAATATCTTCCATTTATTGGACATTATAGGAGTATTTTCAGCCATATTAAAAAATAAAAAGAACTTGCTATATTAATATGATTGATATGACAAATTAGATACTAAAAATAACTTGGGCAGTGATAATGGTGATGGTCATGAAATGGAAAGTTTGCCAATTCTCTAACTCAATCTCAATTACAAAATAATTTGACTAGTTTTGAATACCTTTACGATTAGCAAGCAAAACTTGAGTCAACATCACATTTTCATAAATTAACACAGTATCGTAGCTTATTTTAAAAGTGAAAAATGAATAAGCAGTGCTTGACAATCTTAAAAATACATAGGCATGTTGTTAAAATATTTACATGACCATTGACCAGGTATAGGCCTATATTTTTCTAAAATACTGTAGGTTAGTGTAGTACTATAGGTCTAGAAATAATGTTCATTAACTTAAAACTAAATGCCAAAGATGTTAATTAATAGGATTTATCACAGAAAAAAAAAATTAAAACAATGTAAAACATTCTGTACTATGTCACATTTATAAAATGAGATACAGTATGAATTATTGCCTTGTTGCATCCAATTTTAATGGAGGCTTAAGAATCAAACAGACTTCATTCAGGACTATCTATTCCAATTCTCATGACATCATATAAGCATTAAGACAATTTCTGGGACAAGTTTTAATTTTGCTCATGGTCAAAAATCCTCGCAGGCAGCTTTTACATAAATATACTGTAAGTCGACTTTTCCGATACTGCCCAGGCCTACCTTGGCGTTACATCTGGGGGGCAGAAAACCGGACTTAGCAGTTAAAAAAATATTCAGTATGTTTTCAATATGAAGAAATAAACCTGTATGGGGCCTATATTTTTGCAATATTTATATTAAGACTCTACTTTCAAGTCTTAAATTTAAAAAATTGGGGAAAACCCACACCGATTTGAGGGATATTTCATACCCTCCAAAACCCTCCAGTTATTAAGTGTGGCAGAAGCCAACTTTGCTCTCCCACCAACAAATGCCTAGATATCTGGGGGGGGGGTTTGGCAGAAGCCAACTTTGCCCCCAAAACAAAACTGCCTATACCCACCACTGGTCATTCACATCTAATTTTGTTATTTTATTATTTTGTTGATAATTCTAAATTTATGGAATGGTATTAATAGCATTCAAGCAATTTTGGAATGCCAAAAATATTTTGTTTCTTTGTATAAATTTTAAATAGGCCTACTGACACTACAAAGTTTTTGATAATGTGTGTTTTTAAACCTGAAAATTTGTTTTTGAACATACTGGAAATTAAGTTTATACATCTCTTATGTCATCGAGTCTAGATTAATTTGTTTATCAGTTAATAGACTTATCATTAAATTGTCTGAGATTTTTATATGAAAATAAATAATTGATAATAATTTTCACTCTGATCCTTAACACTATTTACTCTATTATGAAAACATTTTTTTTTTTTTTTTGGTTAAAAAAAACACACTTAAGTTGACCTTAAA
>PXIH01S0056407.1:0-10758 GCA_003024985.2 Euperipatoides rowelli
AAAAAATTGATTAATTAAACAAGCATTTTTATACAAAAATACACATAAATCAATGAAGTTGAAATAGGCATTGATAAACCACTTTAATATTACATTTCACTATTATTGGATTTAATTTTAATATAAAACTAATTTTTCTTAAAAAAAAATTACAAAAATCTCTAACTTTTAGAATCTTTTGAACTCTTTGAAAATTGCTAACGAAAATACTGCTCAAGGTTCAAAAAAAAATTAATGGTTATAGACATTATCAAAGATTGCAGTATGATTTAACCAAAGCAATTTTTTTTTTTTTAAATATTCAAGAAACTTGTAAACTTAGGTTTCCTGTCCGCTTAACAATAATTTGAAATCATAAATAAATTATGCATTTTTAAAATTTAGTTTTAATGGCCAAATTTAAAAATCAAAACCATTTTTTTTTAAACACAAACAGGAGATTTATTAAGACAAAATGTAGAAAAAAATTAGAATTTTTTTAATCATCCAGCTTACAGTAGGCTAATGTAGAAAAAAAATAATTAAAAGTTTCGTGAATTTTTTTTTTTAATTTCCCTCCTCTACTACTGCAAATAATGAACATTGTCATATCTGGGCATAAAATTATTTATTTAAATTTAACACTTTTGTCCAATTTTAAAATATAAAGAGAAGACCATTACATCACAATCGAATTTATTTCAAATAGTAATCACTTGACCCAAGCACACTATAAACAGTATTTCTGTTATTATAAATATAAATAATTTAAAACAATTTATCTCCATTTTTATTCTCATAATTTGTTTTTTTATTAAACTTGCATCTCAAAAATAAAAAATCTTTCATTTCCATTTTAAACTTAAAATAAAAATGCCAATTAAGATCTTTTGACTGTTTCAAAATCCATTTTGAAAAACAAAACAAAAAAACAAGGATGCGTTATAAAAGAATTGCTGGAATGAATGCTCTTCAAAATAAATAAATTTATATTTATTAAATATTTTTAGCAATATTGTATATTGCCATTGTTCTGGATAGTCTAAATTTTTTTCTAATAAGCCTAATCCATTGTGATATTTAATTAAATTTAAATAAGATTAGTTAGGAAATTACAGTAATTAGTAGTTTTGATGAAAAATTTATGAAAATAAACAATTTTTTTAATAATTAATTTTACAATTTAGAAACTTCCATTATTCTTAGGACATGATAAAATCCAGAGTTTTACAATCTTCAGTATTTTAAAATTGATTTATTAGTTTAAAATCTTAAGTTGATAAATTATAAAACAATAGGTTGATTAGCGAATTAAAACCAGCTACACAAAACATTTTGTGCTTGCACCATTATGCTTTAATCGTAAAAAAACTTACTGGCTAAATAAAACTGACAGCATCATCTCTGTTGTTTCTTCTGGTAGATTTGTCAAGAAAAGAATTTGGTTGGGTGGTTGTTCTGGAATAGGCTGAGGCATCTGCATTCCCACTATATAAAACAGCAAAAGATTTGAAAATTAATAAACATTTCTAAATTTGCCAACTTTTATTTTAAGTATAACTTAATATGTAGCTTAAAAAAAAAAGGGAGGATGGGAAGAAAGAAAATAAGAATATACTTGTCTCTATAAACTGATTATTTTACAAACATATGGAAAAGTAATTATTTGACTGAAGAGGTAAATGGTTAATTTCATGAGTGAAAATGCTAAATTAAGAATTGATTAGGTAAAGGATAAGTTACTGTAACTTTTTTTTATTTATTTCACAAAACCTGGATAGAATTAGGCATGAATAAGGGGCCAAAATCAGAAATGATTTTCGAACCAAACTCCATTTGGAGCAAAGATAATTCCCCGAATAAAAAAGTTTTTTTTTAAAAAAAAATAGCTTTCTATAAATTAAAATAAACCTTAAAGATCAAATGTAACGGAATTTAAAAAAATTTTTTATTATTGATTTAATTTTCAAAGATACTGTAATTACTAAAAAAAAAAATTTCCACTGGAAAAATAATAAATTAAAATGCATAAAAAAAAGTTATTTAAAGATAAAATTAAGACTATTGCTATCCTGTCTAGATTACAAATTAAAACTTTCACATTTTTGATGATGAAACAGTTTCTACAGCTGTTTTCTTTACATCGATTTAAGATGTAAATAGAGGTACATGTATGATCAATTTGTATTAAAGGTCATTTTGATTTTTAAAAAAAAAAACAAATTGGACCATAATAGAACAAAGGATGAATTTTATTATGAATTTTTACATGTAATTTTATTAATCTATAGGATTTCCAGCTTTAAGCTGACAAAGATAGCAAATATTATATAGTTAAGTAAAGCAAGCTGTATTCATTTCCAAACTATGACATCATAAAATATCTCCCCTGGTGTGTAAAGTGGACAATTATTATTAGTCAGCAGAACCTTCACATGAATGTTCCTCCAGGTCCTTGTCATACAATACAATTAACAGTACAATAAAAAAAATCAAACAAACAAAAATACATCAAATACATACTTTCTAAAAATAATCACATCAATGATTTTCTAATGATTTAAAAACTTCAAAATCATTTTTTTTAAATGGTCAATAGTTTTTGAAAGTCTTATCTCACCTGGTAACTCGTTCCAATATCTAGGGCCACATCCCGAAAAAGGCCTCGATCCAAATAAAGTTTTGAATTCACACTTTTTTAGGCCTTTGCTTTCAGATAGGCTAGTGGGTTTACTTTGTGTTAGAGATGAATAACACAGTAAGGATCTCAAGTTACTGTAGCTGGAAGTTCCGTATTCAAAATTTTCCACACAAGTACAGTATATAGAAGTGAGCGATTCTCATCTTCTCTATGGAGACCCAGTGCAGCCCTGGCACTACCTTCACACTTGCCATATACTATATACCTTGCTGCCATGTTTTGAACAAGCTGCAATTTACCCCTGAGCACCTTTCCACATTCCATCCAAACTATATCACAGTTGTTTAAAGGGGGAGAAGCTAAAGACAATTATTTTAAAAATTGAATTGTAAATAAATATTTTTTTTTAATATTTCTAGTGGATATTTTTTTTAGTAAACATCTTTGACGATCAATAATAATAATAATAATAATAATAATAATAATAAAAAAAATATTTGACCTTAAATAACAGTGTTAGAAAAATAGCATGCCAGACTTGCCCGGGGCAAGTAAAATTTTATNCAATTATTTTAAAAATTGAATTGTAAATAAATATTTTTTTTTAATATTTCTAGTGGATATTTTTTTTAGTAAACATCTTTGACGATCAATAATAATAATAATAATAAAAAAAATATTTGACCTTAAATAACAGTGTTAGAAAAATAGCATGCCAGACTTGCCCGGGGCAAGTAAAATTTTATTCTACTGTTCTTAATCGGGCAAATAGACTTAAGGTGGATCATATTTTTTTTGAAAATTCATTCTGAAAATTTTTTAGACAAGAATTTAGAAATAAATTGTCCTCTCTGTACCGTTAAACAAAGAAATCAATCAATAACATTTTCAAACACACCTGCTAACTGTCCTGATGTAAAATCACAAGTGTCTGCTGAGAACTTATCAGCACGGATTATTAAAAATCAACCAATCACATCTGTGACAATTGCTCTATTTGGATCGGCTGACATTTTTTTTCAATTTACAAGCATAACTTTCATCCCAACCTGAACTTAAACTCTTACTAAGTAATAAATAAATATGCCCCAACCCTAATAATTAATAAAGGGAATAAACCTGATTTATCATTTTTCAATATTTCCTTCAGTCCACCAATCAGGGGTTGCTTTTTAGTAATCTGTGCAGATATTGCTCTGCAGACATGGCTATAAATGGGCTAACTTTTTACGATTATGCTTTAGCCTATATTATAATAATTAGGCATACTACTGGGTATTTATTTACGTATTCAATTATCAAAACAGCCAAATAATACTGTACATATTTTTTAAATACATTGATCTACAAGAAGGTATTCCTTTTTTTTTTGAGAGAAAAAAAAAAAGTTTTTATATTGAAACACAAAACTTCAACTATTCTGGTTGACTTTCATCACCTGATGAGAAATGGCTTATGTTGACAACACATTTTGATCTAAATCAAAGAAGATTTATAACAGCGTTGGTCAAAATATGCTGCTTTTGTGTGTGAAAACTCACGTTATTAATCACTCAACTTAAAATTTACTCGTTAGTACAAGCAAAATTATATTTCAAAAATAAATATAACTAGGATATCCTATACTGTGTATTTAAATAAATGATAAATTAGAGGTAATGTTTCAGTTTTGTTAAGTTCCTATAAACTTTAAATTATTAATATTACGGTAGGCTATCCAGCATTTTTAGCGAATATATTTTAAAAGGTCAAAGGATGACATTTTGTTGGTAGTGATGCTGCATGAAGTTATCATTGATTCTTCATAACATGCATAAGTTTAAACTTTTAAATAATCTTGGAATGATTATTAATGAATTATAAGGGTGTACCGGAATTTAGGATTTAAGTACACTTCCGACCGGAACAGACAAGTTCAAGCCATAGGCTTAGCCGGAATTTTCCACAATTTCATCTCTACCAAAAGACTCTTCAGTTGATTTATACCAATATTTATTCATTGTCTGGCAAACATTGTTTTTTTAATTTTATTTACGGCAATGACAAAACATTTAAATTTGAACAAAATTTATTAAACATACTGTATCTAATCGTATAGAATTTTTTTTTTACATTTTATGCAATATCTGATAAAAATTATTAAGAAAATTTGAACATTAATAGAAGAAACTAATTTATAATTCTTATTCTAATTACAGTAAATACCAAAACAATATATTTTTCATCAAACTTTAAAATTTTGAGTTGTTAAGTAATGTTAATTACTTAACTCTAAATTTTGTAATAGGTAGGCTAATGGCAGAAAATGAATTATTTATTCTCATATGTATAAGTTTGGAGCTTTGGTAATTTTTTTTTTTTTCTTCATTGTTTCTGTAAGTAGCAATTTTTTTTTTAATTTAAATTACTAATATTTATCCACTATTAAGACTTACTATGATTAAGAGTGATCTATTTGAAAATTGGTCTAATTTTAACAAAATAGATCATAAAATAAAATACTGTATTTTAAGAATAAAAAAATTAACATTTTTTTAATTAAAATCAAAATTTTAAAAAACAAACAAACATTTTATTAAAAACTAAAGCTTTACTAAGGTTGGGCTTAATAATTGCTATACAATAAGGGTGGGGAAGGAAATATAAGCCTATATATATTTTTTGTTCTTTCATTTGTTTTCTAAGAGCACATATATTGCCAATGGCATTCTGTGAGGATTTACAGATAATTTAAACTTTTATTTCCTTTTTTATATTTTTGAATAAATTTGTTTTCTATTTCTACTTTTTCTTAGCAATCATTAAAAAAGTTCATTTTCTAATTGTTTGAAGTTATTTTTGATTGTTTTATAATTTTAATAAATGCATTTTTTTATAGAAAACATGAGGTTGAGTGCATATTCATTTTATCTTACTACCGTAATCCTGTCCTGATAAATATAATAAAAATATTTGTTTTGATGATAGCGGCATTAATAGTGGTATCCGTTTTTGAAAAATAAGACTACCGTAATACTGGTATTAATTTTTTGATCCGGCATTGGAATTATTAAATGGCTTATTTTATATGGGGAATGTTGTAAAGTACAGTGTCCGCAAGATTAGCAAGCAGTGTACAAAAGATAATAAGTCAATTGATAGGTTACGTATCCAGCCTCCTGGCTACTATTTAAATCTTATATTTTTAAAATAAATATTAATAAAATACCTTTAAATAATATAATATTCTTTAATTAAATAATTATAAATGAAATTTTAAGTAAAACAAGCATCTATTATAGTATAGAAAGGGTTAACTTGTATTGTGCTAACATATATTTCAAAACAACCGAACGACAAAAATATATTAAATATAGAAAGCTGAATCCGCACCAAAAAAAAAATATTAAATATAGAAAGCTGTCTATTAAGTGGAATGGAGCCCTATTATAAAGCAGAGCTGGATACGATCTGGAAAGTCTAAAGCGAATAAATTACAAGCTTGTACCGTTATCAAACTTTTATAATAATCTTGCTAATTATGGAATTCTTGGAATATAAATTGATTATTCAACGTCTATATATTGAATTATTTTTTACAAATCAGTGTGAAATCGAATCCTAGTGGACGAGCTGCCTATTTGAAGAAAGGATTAATAGATCAGGAACACCGACCACAGGTAGCCCATCAAGAGCCAAATAAGACTGGGACTGCAGTCGACTCTATTGTATGGCACAGCGAATCTAATTGTAATAAATACAATTTACAAGTAAGTAGCCTGACTATTTTTTAGTTAGCTGCTCACTTATACTGTATATTAATAATTCATTTTCTTTCAACTCAGAAATATCACCGCCCCAGCATAGTCTATCCCATTGTAAATATTTATTTACTCCCTACATAAACATACAAGGTGATATATTGGTGTCGTGTTCGAAAGTAAAAAAAAAATCTCCTTTAGTAACAGTGCATTCTATTTACACGTAAAATATTATTTATTTCTTAGTTTAATCTTATTTTTATTAGGAAAAGGGGGATTTCAACTAGTTTAGAGCCGTGGTGTTTACAAGAGACTTGCCAGTCATTATTTAACTCTAAAAAGTAAAATAATTAGAAATGTAATATGAGATGTACTTTTATTCCAGCCTCCAAGAACTTCTATTTATTTGTCAAAAATTTAAACAAAAATTTTAGTGAGCAGTTTCTTTGATCTCCGACTCATTCCCAAAATTCAGGGATTCTGTTCAACCCTGCAGGTCCCCGCGCTTCATTAAAAAAAAACATCCCCGTCTATTCCTAGAGTTATGAAAACTTACCACCAATCTAGTTAATGCAGAATATACAGTATAGCCTATAATATACTGTATACAGAGTATAGAGTAGCCTACATTATAGTCTTATTAAATTTAAAGATTAGTGCTTTAAAAATAAATAAGTAGTATATTGTGCGAATGAAAAGGTACCAATTTAAAAGAAAAAATAATCATCATACTTGATGACATCATGCCTTGATTAGATTGCATTCCTGAAGATATCCCCAACAGATTCTGTGCCAAAGTGCTACCACCATGTAAAGCATTAGCTCCAGATTTATCTTTCCCCTTCTTTTTCTTCTTTGGTTCTTTATTCTCATCACGTTTTGCATTTTTGGGCCTATCTACAGGAACACCCTTCATCTTGGAAATAATATCGGAGTCAGTTTTGCAATACTGGATCCTCTATTTTCAAGGAATAAAAAAGAAAAAACATTTAAAACCATTGGAAAAAAAACTTAGAAAAACAAGTATTAAAAATAAAATAATCATTAAAGACACAAACTAAATTCTTACCATTGGTTTATCATAAAATGGAAAACCTTGCATAGATCGAAGAGCATTAGTAGAACTACTAATTTCTTTAAAAATGACAAATGCTTGTCCCCTCATTTTTAATGTCGTTAAGGCCACAATATCTAAAATTTGTCCAAACTGTGAAAAAATGGCATATAAGGATTTTTTCAATTCTGAAAAAAAAAAAAAAAGTTTTTTAAAACCCTTAAAAAGAAAAAGAAAATTAATCTAGGATATATACTTTGTAGCCTATTTTATTAGAAAAATAAATTAGTTGAATAAAAAAAACATGACCAAGCATTGTAATTTTAGAAATTATTGTATATCTTTCCACCATTTTTCTGTTTAAACATAGCATTGAGTCCTCAGTTAGTAAGAAACTCCAGTTCAGAAAATCATGAAATTGTGTTAATAAATCTATTTTTTTTTTTAAAAAAAATAAAACTACATTAAACAATGAACAGATTTCTAAAAATTAAAATATTTAAAAAAAAAAAACATAGCTAGTAGCTCTTTGCTGAGAGCAAAGTTTTACACATCCAGAATAATTTAGGAATGTAAAATTAAAAAAAAAAAAATGATTTAGTATTTTATTTCATACAATTTAAGCTATTCGTATCGTATCGGTTAGAAATACTGCTGGTCCCGCGAGGATAACCCATTCCCGGTATAATGGGCTATACAGTAGGCTATACCAACCAGATTATGGACAACACATTGGCTCGCATTTAGCCTCACAGAGCCTGTACAGAACAACACATGACATGACAAAACATAAAACTGAACACATTAAAAATTTAGATACAATTCTGTCTTCTTGATTATTCTTCTATCTATTAGTCCTCTTCATTTACCGTATGTTGACCCTGGCTACCTTTCCTTCTAGATTTTTATTCCTTGTCAGGTGATTTTTCCTGCTTTGAACTCATTCAGCTATTGTAATTTATTTTAACTTGATTGAATTTTATTTCTGTGGCTTTACACTGCCTCTTTTCTGTTCCCTCCGATTTCCCTTCCAGGATGGTTATCTTCATTTCTTTGTTTCAGTCACCCTGTCTCGGTTGATTTCCCGATTAAGGCTACTCTGCCCCCCCCCCCCATGTTTTCCTGTGGTAGCCCTAATTACCATGTTATCTTGAAATTTTAATTTCTGTTTTCCTAGTTCTCTTTTGGTCCTCTTCATTAACTGTATTTTTAGTGGCTGTTTCCCTTAGATTTTAGTTTTACGGCTGCCAGGTGATTAGTCCTGCGTTTGACCTTGCTCAACTATTGTAAATTTAGTTTTCCCAGCCCATTTATTAGTCCCGCTTTGACCTTTCTCAGCTTTATTTTGGTTTTATTTCTGTGGCTTTAACCTCCCTCCTATTTGGTCCCCCCCCCCCTTTTTCCCCTCTCTTAAAGTAAATCTGCAAAATTTCTTTCTGCAGCCATGCTGTCTTTAAAAACCTTCCCTTTTGCAAACACTCTGTACCCCTTCCTTTTTCGTTTATCTTTAGTACATTGATACTTTCTTTGATTCTTCTTAGGCCTGTCAGTCTGGTGGAGTTATATATTCCCATCTTAATGTATGATGTTCTGAAATTATATGCTGCTCTTTTCCTTATTTTATCTTCCCTCTGATTCAATGTGCCTATTGTCATATAGTGTGTACCGGTACGTTAGTTTTTATTTTCGAGTCTTATTCCTTCCTGTGATCAGCTATTCATCTTCTCTAAGACTGCCTTGTTCTCCATGTTTGCTGGTTCCTATATGGCCCTGGGTTTCAAAAGAAAAAAAAAAAAAGAACAACAATACCACACATCTCTGTGGTCACTTTAAACCCATTGTATGAAAACTACATAATAAGGATTTTTATTTTTAACACTATTTAGGTTTAGAAAATTTGACACATATAAAGTACACCAATAAATTATATTCCTCATATCTAAAGGGATTAAATAAAATAAAATGTGTTGGCCAGCCATATATTTTGCTTAAATGTGTTGAAATAATAAAAAAATGATATAGGCCTACCCTTCATCAGAATTGGGAGATGAGAATAAAACAAATTATACCTTAAAATTGTTAACTAGGCTATAACAGGCATAATGGAATCGTTAAATAAGGGCAATTAAAATGAAGTACCACATATAGAAAAATGATATACAGTACAGTAAATTCAAAATTGGAAGATGAGAATAGAACAATTTATGTATTAAAAATTAACTAAATAACCGTTTAAACCTCTCAACTATATCAGATTTAGAATGAAGTGCCATTACCTATAGAAAATTGCTATCCCAATAATCAAAATTGGAGAATAAATTTAAACAATTTATAACTCATAAATGTAGCTACCGTAATCAACATATTAAACAAAAATGTAAACTAAAATAAAGTTGAAAACTGTTTAGAAAAATAATTTAGCTTACCATTAATCAAAAGTAGCCTAAATAAAAAATAATTAATAAATAAATAAATAAAAATTGTTTTGTTAGGTTATATTATTATTTTTCTTGAGTTGGGAACTTTTGTTTGAGAAAATACCGTAGGCTACTAACTTTTTTTTTAAGCGTATACCCATTCCTGGAATAGAAAATAATTGAATATTATCAAAATTACTATTATTAATACAAGCTAGTTCTAAATACAGTTTGTAATTTTTTTTTAATTAATTTTTGCTAGACCCTGCAACGTACTTTTGCATCTAGCTTAGGCTGTTTTCAGCCATAATTAGTTTTCTTTTAAAAAATAAATTGTAGTTGTTCTAAAATGATAAATCATTTTTTACTATGTTTAAATTCCTATCCAATCGCACTAAGGATATAATTTTCCCAGGTATTATTATTCTTTTTCCTCTTGCTATCTGCTAGGCCCTGCAGAAGATTTTATCCCTTATCTTCTTTCTGCAATTTGCACGTGCTTACTTTTGGATGTTAAGTTAAGACAGATGGTACCTTTGAATCTGAACTACAAAATACAGTAGGCCTATTACACTATAATATAGAACAAAAATTTCCAGATTTTCGCTTAACTTCCAAAGGGTTTTAAGTATAATGCCTACTTAGTTTTCTTTTTATTTATTTATCATTTATCCCTTTCCTTTTTTCTATAGTCTAAATCCAATTTAATTTTTTCCGCTTCCCCATTTTCATTTTATATTACCAGTCTTAAAATGATTAAAAGTTAGTTTTTAACTTTGTTTATTACGCTATTAGATTCTTTCAATTATTCTATTATCCACCCAACCCAAACAACTATAACCCTGTACATGGACCTCCTAAAGAGATACATGTCCAGCTTCTTATATATGTTCAGACTCCAACAACAACAATATAATGTATTTATAT
>PXIH01S0056423.1:3597-14334 GCA_003024985.2 Euperipatoides rowelli
AGAGAGAGAGAGAGAGAGAGAGAGAGACATATAAGTAGAGAGAGAGGGAGAGAAATTTACATTCCATAAGGTGTTTATCTCACTAACATAAATAGGTTATACAATTTAACATAAAATAATAGAATTTTATCATTGTTTACAAAAAAAGATATTGATATGAAAATAAACACAAGAATTTAAAAGAAAAGGCAACTGTTTTTTTAAAAAAAAATTCATTTAAATTAAAAAATATTGTGGCCAAACATTAATTTTAACATTCATTATCTTGGTATAGCACATATATTAAATGGCAATGGTGATAATAATAATGCTTCCATTGGGTTTGAATAAGAGGGTGGTTGCTTCCCTGCTGGCGAAATCAAGTTATAACATTGTAATAAACTTGCAAAGATGATAAATATTTCCATTTTGGCTAAATTCTCACCCAAACATGCACGGCTGCCTATAAGAAAATAAATAATATTTAAATTAAAATTGTAGTAAAAAAATAGTGCATATAATGCGTGTGTTGGAAATAATGTGAGTGTGTATGTGTGTTTGTGAGTGTGTTTGTGTGTGTGTAGGTATGTGTGTGCGTGTGTATTTGTGTTTGTGTGTTGAGTGTGTGTGTGTGTGTCGTGTACATGTGTGCCTGCTTGTATGGGTGTCTGTGTGTGTGTGTGTGCATGAGTGTGTACATGCACATATGCATGTTCATGCCTCTGGGTGCCTTTCGGGTACATGGGTGGAGTATTTTGTGTATGTGTGCATGCATGTGTGAGTGTTTGCGTGCATGTGTGTGTATGCATGCATGTGTGTTGTGTATCAGGGTTGACTACAAGAGTGAGCACAAGAGGCAAAGGCCCAGGTCAGCAAGATATTTGGAGCGGGGGGGGGGATGTGGGGAAATAAATAAATATCAATTATGCATTAAAATATACTTTTTATTTTTATTTGTTATTTAATCTTGTCTTTAAGCAATTATGCTTTTAGATGTTTAAACATATTAAAATATTCATACAAATCAAAAAATATTTACTTTTTCTGCAGGCTGATATTAGCACTTACTGATGGTATAAACAAAGAGATTTCAGATTTAGATCTGTTATGAATTGGGGTATTGTGTGTGTGCATGCATGCGTGTGTGAGTGTGTGTATGTGTGTGTGCATTATCCAAACACATTGATTTACTATTTACTCCATATCAGTGCAAAACATTAAAATAATTTTGTGAGAATAATTTAGACATTTCATTTTGAAATATTTTTGTTGGTCTATGTAATTAATTTTATTACCACTACCAATAACACTGTCATATTGAAAAAGAAGAAGGTTGGATGTCCCTTTAAGTGGTGTTTTCTCATAGATAAAAGGGCTTAAACAAATAAAATATATGATGCCCATTTAACGGCTTATTCTCTAGTTAGAATTGAAATAGTTTTGAAAACTATAGATTTTTTTTGTAATATATTTCCTCTCACTTCAGAGAAAATATTAACATTTATTTATTATTTCAAGTTTGATATAATACAGCAAAATTAACAGGGACACAATTCAGGTATCATAATACAGAAAACATTCCAAGTGAAAAAAATCATAAGAAAAAAAAAAACATTTTGATAAATTTTGATTAGTTTTTAATAATCTAGTCGTCATTTTTTTTTTTACACCATAGGTGCCCTGCCCGCCTGATGGCTAACCGCAAATCTTTCTTATCCTCAATTCTAAACTATTTACACTATTTACATATTTTACAGTATTTAACTTTTTTTTGTATTACACTCACGATCATAAATTCATCTGAACATTCAGTGTAATTATACTCGTATTTGCATATCGTTCTAAATTCGTAACTTTAGAAGATAAAGTCCAAGAGTCAAAGTGGCTGGTTGAAATTAACCCCAAGCCCCTGCCTCTCTGAAAGAAAAACAATTGGGAGTTAGGGCCGAACAGCATGAGCCTTGAACCTGGCTTGTGCTGACACCAAGGGACATCACATAGCACAGCTCAACCCATGTGCCACTGCCCTTTGTCTTTAAAAGACTTCATTATTTTAAACAAATTGTCCATTTTCCTACTAGAGGCTGATATTTAGACAAGTGCTTTATTAATGTTACTTATGATTTAATAGTTACCAACCTTCCTCCAATTGGAAATTCTGACCACTCTACTGTTTATATTACACCTATATAATCTTCAATCAAAAAAATGAACAACCTAAACATTTCAGTTACACCAGTGAGAAAATCTATTGTAAACAAGATGGTTAGTGCTTTGGAGCAGCATGATTGGACTAAATGCTTGAAACTTCAAGATCAGAAATGGCTACTAGTCTTTTTTTTTTTTTTTAAATTATGTTTCAACTCAAAGGGTGAAATGACCAATTTTATTTACAATATCTATATACAAATACAGGCAGTCAATACAGGATACAACAATGTTGCTATCGGATAATCCACATTATCCACGTTCAGTCCAGTATTCACTAAAAAATCCAATTTTTGCAGGAAAAATCCTTCACTAGTAGCACTATAAAGAGAAAAATTACCTGAAGCCGTAAGATGACGAAAGAAAATTCCGTCATCCCTCAGCTCCAGGGCTGCCCAGGGATCGAAACCGATCCCATTTTATGCACTAGCTCTGACAGCCAACAGCCTAAACCACTGGACCACCAGAGCTCTACAAAATGGCTACTAATCTTTTTAATGAATACTTGTTTAATATTTATATTAACAGTTTTCTTTTATTTCCTAGAACTATTAAACCTAGAAATCATCTCTGGATGAATAACTCACTTCATACTCTATTTTCACAACGTAGGCAAATTTATTTACTAAATACAATTGATAGTGATCAATTGGCAATATTGAATAATGTTATCAAGAGTGAAATTAAAAAAGCTAAAATACAATATTAGGATAATATTATTAGTGTTAATGATACTTCCTCATTTCACTTTTATAAAGCTATTAAACGCATTACAGGACAGTGGTTCCCAAAACTACTAGGACTATTGAATTTCAAAATCAATCTGTTCACCAATCGCATCTTAGTATTTCTGATTATTTTAAAAATATTTATAATTCTCATCCACCTTTGGACTATGGCATGCTAAAAGACTACTATACCACTGATGTAGTGCCCCTTGTTAATTTTTGGTCTGTATACAATCAATTATTATCTATAAACTGTGTTCTCCCTGTTTATGTAAATCAACCTTTCTTACTCTCATTCCTAAAGTTAAATCTCCAATATCTCTGGAAAATTTCCATTCTATTTCTGTGTCTTCACCTTTACCAAAGATTTTAGAGACATATAATGAATCACCTTAATCCTTTAAATAATCACAAAATGGATATGTTTCAATTTGGATGTGTTAGTGGAAGATCAACAGCACTGTGCCTCAATCTATTTACATAATATTCATAAAACTTTATGTTTGCCAAATTTTTCAGTGTCTAGTTTTATTCTTGACTTCAAGAAAGCTTTTGATAATTTAAACCATAATGTTTTAATCCATAAATTAGTTTCCTTGGGCATACCATATAATGCAATCAATTGGATTTCCTCTCTCCTTGTCAATAGAACACAAACCATTAAACAAAAATGTTTGGGTGACTCCATTTTCTTTGGTTGTTCTAATGGACATCCACAAGGCTCTGCTATAGGTACATTTTTATTCTCCATCGTATTTAATGACATCGCCTTACAACATCCTTACACTTGAAATTTGTTGGTGACATACCTTTAATTTTTGTCACCTAGCGCAGCATATCCAAATCCTCAGCTCCTAATTAATTCTATAGTTGATCAAGGAAATTTAGTGCACCTTCCACTTAATCCTTAAAAATGTGTATTGTTGTTTCACAGTTCTCTAAGTTGCACACTGCTCCTTATGTTTATATCAACAATATAGAATTAATTTCAAATCAAACCATACCTATCCTATGTCTTAAAATTCAAAGTAATCTCAAGTGGGATTCTCAAATTCATTCCATAATATCAAAAGCGAAAAAACATATGTTCTTTCTTTATAGACTTAAACAGTATGGTGCCAGTGTGTTGATTATGAGACAAGCCTATATAACTTTCATCAGACGACACTTGGAATATTGCGCTCGGTCTGGTCTCACTCCATAACTAATCAGCAGTCAAAACAACTTGAAGGAGTTAAAATAAAATATGTTTTTATTATACTAGGTTACCATCACCATAATATCTAGATCAGTTATTAAATTTAAATATTACTAACTCGTAGAATTAATTTAGCTAAAAGGTTTGCCTCCCAATTCTTTAAATCATTTCCTCAATTCACTCCTCCTACAAAAGCTGAAATCTCGGGCAAAAACACAAGGAACTGTAATAAATACAGTGTGCCTTTTATTAGAACATCAAGAGTTGCTAAATTTCCTGTAATTTCACTAACCAAAGCTTTGAACGATGTTAAATCTTATAAATTTTTTTTAGTAGCTTGTACATATTGCATATAAATGTTATTACAATATGGTAGCTTGTCTCATGTTGAAGTAATAAATATACCTAATAATAATAATATTTAGGGTTTGCTACCAAGATCTCAAAAACCACAATGACAGTATCTTAATGCTAAACATAAGTGCACCCATTTTTAAATTACTTTTAATTTTAAACTTATTTGAAATGAATGGTGATTTTTTTATTATTGCTATTTAAAATTAATATGAAACATCCATTGGTAAATATTATGCATTACTGAATAGATATAACATTTCAGATGCACCCCTCAAATGTCAGAGTAAATCTATTTGCAGGAGCACTCTTTGTGTTGTGTAATAGTCCATATCAGGTCTTTCTCAACAATCTAGAACTATCCAGTACATTAAAGAACCTTCATAAACAATATAAAACATTCTAGAACATTCCAGAACAATTTATAACTTTACAGAATGTTCTAGAACCTTCAGAAACTATTAGTAGCTTCCAGAATCTTCTGGAACAATATTAAAATGTCTTTTATGTTCTAGAATCTTCTGTAATAATGTAAAATCTTCTAAAACATTGTAGAACCTACCATAACAATTTGTAACTTTCCAGAATATTCTAGAACCTTCTGAAACAATTCAGAAGCTTCCAGAACCTTCTGTAACAATATTGAAATTTACAGTGTGTTATAGAACCTTCTGAAGTAATGTAGAATCTTCTAAAACATTGTAGAACATTCAAAAACAATTTGTAACTTTCCAAAATGTTATAGAACCTTCTGAAACAATTAGAAACTTCTAGAACCTTCCTGAACAATATTGAACTTTCCAAAATGCTAAAGAACCTTTTGTAATCAAATAGAACCTTCTAAAGTGTTATAGAACATTTTGTAACAATCTAAGCCCTAATCTGTATGAGAAGCCCACCTAATGGAGTGAGTTCAGTTGTTCTAATGCAGAAAAATAATTAAGTTGATCCACAGGTTTTCTCCCAGATAGTTGTTGTGTACATCCAAGTGAACCTGACTCATAGCAGATTACAATACAGTGGCCTTCCATCTACAAGTTTTATACTGCAGTCTGATAAACACCAAATAATAAACTAAGGACAACTGAAGTAAGTTAGCTATTTTTACACTTTACTTTCAGGTTTAATTTATGAAGAAATGGCTACAGAAAAATGACAAATATTTGTCTAATTGGACTACAATTATGTGAAATGCAGTTACCTCGAATATGCAACCTTCAAAGCAAGAGGTAAGTTTTTCATTTGCATCTGACTGGGAAGGAAACTATTAGAGAAATTGTGACTTCAACTGCCATTTGGTATTTAGGATAAAGCATGGAATCCCTACTCTGCTTCAAAAACACATAATTGCAGCCATTGAAAATAATATTTCATGACTGACAGAAATTGAAAAAAAATTGGAAAAAAATATCAAAACACTGTTAGCAAAAGAAAACGCGTTTGTTGTAGTAATGTTGATAATGGTACAGTTGTTATAATGTCATGTCATGTTGATTGTTGTTGTGATGATGATAATATAATGATGATGATAATTGTCATGTTAATGATAATGATTGGTATGATAATAATGTTGAGAAACGGAATAATGACATGTTTTTATGTTGCCGATGATGAATGTTGTGATACTAATGATTATGATGACCATTGTTGAAGTAATGTTGATGATTGTTGTGATTGTTGATGGCTATGATTGTTAATGTTTGTTGTGCTTATGTTGATGATTTCTTTGTTTATGTTGAGGATTGTTAATGTAATGTTGATTGTTGTGCTTATGTTGATGAATTTGTGATTATCTTGATTATTGTGCTTATGTTGAAGATTGTTGTCCTTATGTTGATGGTTGTGATTATATTGAAGATTTTTTGTGGTAATTACCATTGTTCTTAATTCAAACTGTTGTAGTAATGATGATGGTGGTTATTGTGTTAATCATTATTGTGATTGCTATGGTAGTGCTGATATTAATTTATGTTTGTTATGGTAATTATGATAATGAATTTTGTTGAATGATAATAGTGATAATAATAGTGATTCAAAAGACTTACCGATAGAAAAAGGTGCAAAGCTTTTGATATTTTTTTTAACATTTCCTTCATCATCAATAAAACGGGTTGGATCAAAATTATTTGGTAGCGTCCAGTATTCCGGATCAAAATGAATTGCAGTTAAATCTGGTATGATACATGCACCTTTTGGTATTGTATAACCATCAAGTTCAGTTTTCTCCAATGTTTTATGTGGTATGCTAAGAGGAATTAGATTAGTCATTCGTTGTATTTCTAAAATAGTTGCGTCCGTGTATGGCATTTTCGGTTTATCTGACCAGCTAGGTAAACGCCCTCTACCAACAACCAAATCAATTTCTGCTTGTACCTTCTTTTGAACGACTGGAAAATGCAACATGAATAATATTGCCCAGTGCAATGTTGTGGAAGTAGTTTCTGTTCCCGCTAAGAAAAGATCTTCAATACAATAAATTAATTGGTCCCCTGAAAAATAAATTAAGCAGGTTAAACCAACATCATATATAATTAATATGAAAGTATAAGGAATTTAAAATGATTTACCATTTAATATTTTGCTTAGGAGTTAATCGTTAATTGTACAGCATAACATAAAATTGGAAATTAGATTTACAAGTATATAAAAGATAATTGTTGAAATAAATTTATAAATTAATAACATTTAGCTTAATATAAGCAAATATTGATTAACTATAATAAACATTACTATTATAGCCAATGTAGTTTGAATTGGCTCAGTAAAATAAGCTTTTGAATATTCATTTAGAGCTCAAGACATAAAGGGAGCTTATAGTCCTACCATTCCAAATATTTTAGAGGTGTGAAAACATAATTGGTGTTTCCTTAACAAACAGTTTTAGTAATATATGATACAAAATATAGACATATAGCCTGTAAGTCCAGAACACCAGAAGGATAGCAAAACTATTGTTTTAGGATAATGTAATAGCAGCAACCCTAATTTTCTGCTTTTCATAGCTTTTGCTCATTTGCATATCCCATGATTTGGAAAATTGTTTAAATCAGTTAATTGATAAGAATTATTCAACAGTTGAAAGGAAGGGAAAAGATCCTTTAATAAGATTTTTAGAGCCAATGATTTTTATGCCCTCTATAGGCATAAACAAATTCCTTGTTTGTTTCATGATAACAAGACTTTAGATGCCAAAACTTTAGTTTTATGGCTCAGACTACTTATGTAGATATTTCAGGATGTAATACCACAACTTGTGAGGCCTCATGTAACCAAGTGACAACAAGATGTTGCAGGAATCCTTTTCTTTGGTGGATTTCCCACATGATTGTGTTATCATGATATAATGGTTAAGAAATACCTGTACTCTAATAGATGGTTATGTGAAAGCAATTTAATTTATTACTATCGAAAGCCTGTTATTTTGATAGTCCAGATCCTGGGAATCCCAAATGTATATGACCTTGGCCATTCCAGACTGGTCAAGAGAATTTTCAATAATTAAGACATAAGAGATAGGGATTCCTGGTTATGTGTAACTCTGTTACAGGAGACGGTGACAAACTGACAAACGTTGTTGTTCATGGAATCTTAGAGGAATTTTTTTTTCCCCTATGAATCAGTTAATTTACAGAATTGAAATTGAATTGCAAGGTTTTTAAAGACCAAAAGCTTTATTAAAAACAAAATACATACAAATAGGTGTAAAATGGGGGTTTCTAGCCACTTCTGGTTTCCGGTAATGTTACTTCCGGTTTCGGTTTGTATCTAGGTCAGGCCAGTCAAAATCCAAGATGGCTGACATCCTGTTCCTGATTTTAATAGGTTTAAGGGCATTTTATTGGCAATGACATCATATTATTATATATTATTATGTATTATGTGCATTATGTCCACCCACAATGCATTATAAAATCCAAGATGGCCAACTTTTGGTTCCTATTTTTGCTAGGTTTAAGGAGATTTTAAGACGGAAGTGATGTCATTTTATATGAGTAACTTATGGTTCCTGGCCTAGAATTCTAGTTTCTGGCCCACCTTCCCATAATGCATTACAAAATCCAAGATGGCTGACTTCCTGTCCTAGAATTCTAGTTTCTGGCCCACCTTCCCATAATGCATTACAAAATCCAAGATGGCTGACTTCCTGTCCTAGAATTCTAGTTTCTTTACCACGTTGCATAATACATTACAAAATCCAAGATGGCTGACTTCCTGTCCTATAATTCTATTTTCTGGTCTACCTTCCAATAATGGTTACAAAATTCAAGATGACTGACTTCCTATTTTAGGTTCTAGTTTTCTGGTGCACCTTCCCATAATGCATAACAAAATCTAAAATGGCTGACTTCCTGTTTTAGGTTCTAGTTTTCTGGTGCACCTTCCTATAATGCATAACAAAATCCAAAATGGCTGACTTCATGTTCCTCTGTTTTAGTGTTTTAGGAGTTTTAAGACCTGGAAGTGACATCATTCAATATGGCTGACTTCTGGTTTAAGTTCTAGGGTATATTACCCATAATTCAAAATCCAAGATGGCAGACCAGAAGTGTGCAGAAATGTGCACCAAAAACTTAGAAAAAATTTTCAAAATTTGTTTTTATGAAAATTGTATAACTCGTGATTTATTCAAAATGGTAGATAATTTATTCAAAATGGCCACCAAATTTTTTTTTCAAAAAATCATAAAAATTAAAAAATTAAAAGTTCCGATTACATTGTAACTCGAGATCACATTTCACATTAAGGAGGGGAAAATTTTCCAAAAGGACAAGTTCATATCTTGAAAGGGGTGGGAGTTAGGGGTCCCGATAAATTTGTATTTTTTCAAAAACATGGGTCAACTTGAAATTGAATAGGATTTCTAAGATAATTATTTAAATTTTATTTATATGATTACAAAACTCCTAACTTATTAAATATAATTATTATGAATATTTTTCAAATTAGGCTACTAGCGGTCGACACCATTATTATTTTTTAACAGTGTAATATGACCTCGTAGCACATAATTGATTAAAGAAATGGATTAAGCGTATGAAAATTAGTCGGGGTAGAATCTTACATAACGATAAAATGATTATTAATAGTTTTGATTAATAAGTTTCATTAGACAAAAAATTCTATACAGTATCTAGACGATCCAACAATGGCCTCCCTCAAATCCCTCAACAAGTACCATGACTGTGAACATCTTTTTTAAATATTTTAAAATAGTCCGGATTTATTTTATTTTGATACCGTAGATAATCTCAAGCTATCATGTATAACCAACAAAATTAATTTGTAATAAGATTGAAGACTAATACACCTATCATAAACACCAAAAGTTAATCGCTATTTCACAATTTAAGTAACGGTTAAATATAATGAAATCATTGCTTGGGGCAATGTTTTTTTTTTCGATAATGCACATAAAACACCAAAGGCGAATATACTCTACCTACAGCAAATGAATCTTGCAATCCTTTATTTATTTATTTATTTTTAAGTAGCACAAATTTATTTTGAAACCCTACTACTTTCAAGCTATCATTTATGATGAACATATTAATTTTACAATAAGATTGAAAGTTTAATACATCTAATAGAAACATTAAAAGATGATCGGTATTTCATAATTTCACTAAGATATGTTTACCCTGATGATATCTTTTTGGATTTGGTACTGTATTGAATATATCTAAATTAAAACATGTAGCGGTATTTTAGTTTAAGAATGAAATACATCATATATAACAACAAACATTTATTACTAGAAAAATATAAGACTCGCTAGCTGATCAATACCATTGAGGTGGTTAGAGAACAATGCCATAGAGGCAGATTTAGAAAACAAAGAAGAAGCAAAAGTTTGGGAAGGAAAATAAAAACTTATATTATTACAGCATTTATTTTAGTATACTTATCATTTTTTAATACAACTAAATGAATATTAAATAAATGAATATTAATAAAAAAGTTATGGTGGAGGAAAACATATACCGTACTGTATACATATTTTTTAAAAAAGATATAAGATTGTTAGATGATTGATAGCATGGCATTGATCAATCACTTATATTCAATAAATGTTAACAAAGAACCAAAGTCTAATTGGTATTATTACAGTACACACTTAACAAACACCCTTATTTATTTAGTACTTAATATTGGATATAGAGGTTCTATAACATAATTTAATATTGAAATCTATACATAGAGAGTGGCATAAGATGTATGACGTTCACTTTTTTAATTCTTTTAACCAAACTGGCATGGGTTCTCATCCCA
>PXIH01S0056464.1:0-10678 GCA_003024985.2 Euperipatoides rowelli
GAACTAAAAATGACTTTGTTAAATTTATTTATAGTATTTTTTAAAATTGGTGCTATCAATTTTGGTGGTGGAAATGCTATTGCATCTGTAATACATCAAAATATTATTCAAGAAAGAGAATGGATTAATGAAAAAGAGTTCATAAACATAATGACTATATCAAGAATAACGCCTGGACCAATGGTAATAAACATAGCAACTTACATTGGAATGAAAAGAAAAGGTATTATTGGAAGCATAGTTGCAACTTTTGCTGTAATCTTAGCACCTATACTATTTTTAATTATAATTTTGTTGTTTTTACATAAGATAAAATTTTTAAGTTTCTTTTTAAAAAGTTTAGCTCCCGTAATAAGTGCTTTGTGGATAATAACTCTTATTATTTTTTTTAAGAGTATTTTTTCCTTATTAGAAGCAAACACCGAAGAGTTATTAAAAATTTCTACTATAACTATTATTAATGTTTTAATTATAATTTTTTATAAAAAAATAAACACAGCTTTACCAATAGTTACTAGTGGGTTTTTATATATATTCATTTAAATATGATGAAACTAAAATTTAGTAATTTACAAAAAATAAGTATATCTCAAATAAACACTCTTAGTTTATTAACCTTAAGCAATTCACAGCTTAATAAATTATTTATAGAAGAAATTGAAAACAATAAATATTTAAAATGCAATAAAAATACAACATTATTTGAAACACTAAGGACTATTAAATTCCATAAATATTTTTATAAAAATAAAAATGATACTTATAATATATACTCTAATGAAATAGTGTTAGCAACAACTAAAACAAGTAAATCACTAAAAGAATGTTTATTAATACAGTTACATATTCAAAACTTATCTCAAACAGAACAAAAAATAGGCGAGATTTTAATTAATAACCTAAATAATAAAGGATTTTACATAATAAATCCTTATGATCTGTTTAAAGAAAATGAAAGACATATTTTAACAAAAGTTATAAACATAATTAGAAAGTTTGATCCAATAGGAACTTGCACAGCAGGTGTAGTGGAATCTTTAATAGTACAAGCCACATACTATGAACTTCCCAAAACTGTAATAAAAATTTTAGAAAATATCGAACTTTTAGAAAAAAATCAGGATAAATTAAAGAACAAACTTAAAATTAATGAATTTGAATTTAAGGAATGCTTAAATTTAATAAAAACAAAACTAAATCCTAATTTAACATATGAATTTACAGACTATGATGATACAAACTTCTATATTGAACCAGAAGTTGTCATATATGAACAAGATAATAAAATCTTAATAAAAGTCAAAGATGTAGAACTATTTAAAGAAAATCCAATAACAAATAACACCAAACTTACAGAAAAGCATAAACAAGCAAAGTGGATTATTGAATCAGTAAAATATAGAAAAACATTACTTACAAAGATTGGAATTACAATCTTATCATATCAAAAAGAATTTTTTAAAAGAGGATTTAAATACTTAAGACCCATGAAATTAGAATACATAAGCAATAAACTTATTATAGCAGAATCAACAGTATCAAGAGCAATTCAAAACAAGTATTTAACCTGCAAATGGGGAACTCTTTCATTTAAAAGTTTGTTTACAGGAATAGGTGGATCTAAAATAAATGAATATTCTAAAACAAGCATAAAGACTATAATGAAAAATTTGTTACAGGAAAACAAAAAACTTTCAGATAACAAAATATCTGATATACTTAAAAATAAAGGAATTGTTATTGCAAGAAGAACAGTAAATAAATATAAAAATGAATTAAAACTTTAAAAGAGGCTATTTTATGATAAATACAAAGATACAAGGAATACATTATAATATTAGTAAACAAACAGAAGATTTTATTAATAAAAAAATTGAAAAAATAGAACAACACGTACAGCATAGCATAGAAAATTTAAAAATAACAATAAATAAAGAACATGAATCATTTAAAATTAATATTCATTTACACTTTAAATGGGGAAAAATTATTCATATATCTGAAAACAATACAGAGCTCTATCCAGCTATTGATAAGATATTTCACAAACTACATCATATTGCTGAGAAAGAAAAAAATAAAATTGAAGACTATAAGTAAGTTTAAAAAAATAAATGAGTGAAATAGAAATAGAAATAACAAATAAAGAAGGAATTCATTCAAGGCCCTCTTTTCTTATATCCGAAATTGCAAATTACTATGCTGAATGCAAAATAATAATAATTTCACAGAACGGAAAAATTGCAAATGCAAAATCTGTAACGGAATTGATAATACTTGGAATAAGCTATAAAGAAAAAATAAAAATAATAGCAGATGGTAAAAATGAGAATAATGTGTTAAAAAACTTAAAAAAGTTATTTGAATCTAATTTTGGAGACAAAAAGAAAAAATGAATAGAAAATTTTTTTGTTTATTAATTTTATTATTAAATCCATGGTATCTGTTTGGAAACAGTGAAATAGAATATAACATTGAAACTCAAATGTCAGCATTTATAATGAGCTTAGCTATAATCATAATAGCCTCTATTTCCATAGGTGAAATAATTAGCAAAATTGGAATTCCAAAAGTAATAGGACAAATTATAGCAGGGGTAATAATAAGTCCCACAGCTTTAGGACACATTAAAATACCAACACTTTTTCCTCTTGGAATCACACAAGTTGGTGAACATTATTTAATAAGTGAACAAATATATGCAATAGCAACTATTGCTTCAATTATATTACTTTTTACATCAGGATTACAAACAGACATCAAATTATTCATTAAGTTTCTACCTCGTGGAGGAATGATAGGAATCATAGAAGTCGTTGCAACCTTCATAGGGTTTTTAGCAACTGCTCATTTATTATTTAAAGTTCCTCTAATGAGTCCTACTGCACTATTTATAGGGATAATTGGAGTACCAACTTCTGCTAGTATTGTTGTTAGTATAATCTCAGGTCAGAAAAAAATGAGTTCTTCTGAAGGCGTTACTATTATTTCTGTTTCAATAATAGATGACGTATTATCTATTATCATGCTTACAAGTATAATTACATTTGCAAATTCACTCTCAGTTTTAAATATAACAGATTCTCTACTACAAATAATTAAAAATGTATTAATCTGGATCTTTCTAACATTTATATTAATATACTTATCCAATCCTTTTTCAAAATTCTTAAAAAAATTAGATAACACAACTTTAGCAACTGTTTTAACTTTAATTTCAGCTTTAATTTTATCTAGCTTTTTCCAAAATATAGGAATGTCAATGGTTATTGGTGCTTATGTGTTTGGACTTGCTATTTCAAAAACAGATATTTCCTACGTAATTCAGGATAAAATAACTATAATGGAAAAATTTTTTATTCCCGTATTTTTTACTTCAATTGGAATGATGGTTGATATCAACATAATTTTATCCACAGAGGTATTATTTTTTGGAATTTTAATTTCACTAGTTGCAATCTTTACAAAAGTAGTTTCTTGTTTTATTCCTTCTTATATTCTAGGGTTCAATGCACTTGGAGCTTCAAGAATTGCATTTGGAATGGTTCCAAGAGGAGAAGTATCATTAATTATTGCAAATATTGCTCTTTCAGCTGGGTTTATTAATCAAAAAATATTTGGTATTACAATAATAATTGTATTCCTACCAACAATAATAGTAACTCCAATAATAAATTTTTTATTAAAAATCAATAAAAGCGGACTTAAAAGTAAGCTTGAAAAACCAAAATCAATCCAAATTTCAATTTCATTTGAATATGATAACCTGGCAAAAATTCTAACTTGGGATTTAAAAAACCAACTAAGAGATCAAAATTTTTTTACACAAAACATTAAAAGTGGTTCAGATAATTTTATTAATGTAAGAAAAAATGATATTTCTTTCATAATTAAAAGAACTGGATCTACAATATCTTTTGAATGTCCTGATAAACATTTAATTCTAATACAAGACTTATTTAGAGAAACAATTTTAAGCCTAGAAAAAATAATACAAGAGGTACAGTCTATATCTTTAAAAACAAAAAAATTACATTATTCTGTTATTGGTGACAAGCTATTAAGTCACATGAATTTAAAAAGTAAAATAACAAAAGATAAAATTATTCTAGAATTAAAATCCAAAACTAAAATTGATACAATAAAAGAACTTGTGAATGTATTAAATTTAGAACAAGAGAAGGAAACAATAATAGAAGAACTCTTTAAAAGAGAAGAATTAATGACTACAGCTTTAAAAGATGGCTTGGCAATTCCTCATATAAAAACTAATTTATTAAATACCATGCACATTGTAATTGGAGTTAGTAAAGAAGGGATTGACTTTCAAGCCCATGATCAAAAATTAAGCTATATTTTTATTTTAATAATTTATCCTGAGAAAGATTATATAAACTATCCAAAAATATTAGCTTCAATTGTAGGAAAAGTTGACTTATATAAAAGTGAAATTATAAAAGCAAAAACTGTAAATGAAGTTTATAACATAATAGTGGGTTAGAAAATGACTAAAATAATAAAATGTAACGAAGCTACTATAAAATTAGTAGATAAAAATATAAAAATAAACGGTTGGGTACAAAAAATAAGAATTCATAGTAAAACCATATTTATTAATCTCAGAGATAGATATGGACTTATTCAAATTATAATTGAAGACAAAAATTTATTTAAACAGGCTAATTCCATAAAAATGGAGTACTGTATATCCATTGAAGGTAAAATAAGAAAACGACCACAAGGTATGATAAATTTGAATTTAGAAACTGGAGAATTTGAACTTGTAGCAAAAAAAATAGAAATATTAGCAAGTTCTCTTGAGCTACCCTTCATGATAGAAGACTTCAATAATTCTAGCGAAAATGCAAAACTTGAATATAGGTACCTTGATCTTAGAAGGCCCAAACAAAGAGATAAAATTATTTTAAGAAGCAAAGTCTATCATATAATTAGGAATTTTATGGTAAAAAAAAATTTTTTAGAAATAGAAACGCCTACCTTTGTAAAATCTACTCCTGAAGGAGCTAGAGATTTTTTAATACCATCTAGAATACATAAAGGAATGTTCTACGCTCTTCCTCAATCTCCTCAATTGTACAAACAACTTTGCATGATCGGAGGCTTTGATAAATATTTTCAAATAGCAAGATGTTACAGAGATGAAGATTCAAGAGGAGATAGACAGCCTGAATTTACTCAACTTGATATTGAAATGAGTTTTATAAAAAAAGAAAAAGTTTTTAAACTAATAGAAAATCTTATGCATGTAATTTTTAAAACTGTGTTACATACCACATTGCCAAAAAAATTTAAAAAAATAAGTTTCAAAAATGCAATGAATACTTATGGTACCGACAAGCCTGATTTAAGATACGACCTAACCATAAGTGATTTCACTAAGCAATTTAAAAACACAAAATTTAGCGCATTCAATTCTATATTAAAAAATAAAGGTTGCATAAAAGGAATAATCTTAAAAAAAGAAGCTTTAAATTTTTCAAGAACAAAAATAAATAACTTAGAAAAATTAATCAAACTTCACGGTGCAAAAGGACTTGCATGGTTTAAGTTAGAAAATAATGAACTAACAGGTGGTATTTCAAAATTTATCAAGAATGAAGAGCAAATGCTTATTAAAACTTTTAAATTAGAAGAAAAAGATATTGTATTCTTAGTAGCAGATAAGTGGAAAATAGCTTGTCAAGTTGTTGGGCAAATAAGAATACAATTAGCCTTAGATTTAAACTTAATAAATGATAATAAATTTGAATTTGCATGGATAGAAGATTTTCCCCTTTTTGAATTTGATGAAAATAAAAAAAACTATATTGCAGCTCATCATATGTTTTCAATGCCTAAGTATAAATATTTGAAAAACTTAGAAAAAAATCCAGCTAAAGTTATAGGAGAGGTCTACGACCTTGTATTAAACGGAAACGAGCTTGGATCTGGTTCAATTAGAATAAACAATAGAGAATTACAGCAAAAAATTTTTGATATAATAGGTATCAACCATGAAAAAGCAGAAAATAATTTTGACTTTTTTCTAAAAGCGCTTGAATATGGAGCACCAACACATGGTGGAATTGCACTTGGGCTTGATAGGCTTTTAATGCTAATAACAAAATCAAACTCAATAAAAGAGGTAATAACTTTCCCAAAAAATTCCTTTGCTACAAGTCCTCTGGATAATTCACCTACTGTTGTAACACAAAAACAACTTAAAGAACTTGGTATTACTTTAAACAAGGAATAAAAATAACAAAAAAAGCCGTTTAATTAAAATAATTTTTTATTTTTTATATTGATTTAACTTTTTTTGAAAGTTCTATTTTTTTATTTATACTTTATTTAAGATTTGTATTAAGAGCATTAAGATCAGCAAACGCCTTTTTTATTCTCTCTTTCATTGAAAGTTCTGTCTCTCTAAGCCATATTCTAGGATCATAATATTTTTTATTGGGATTATCTGATCCTTTTGGATTACCAATTTGATTTTGTAAATAGTCATGATTTTTTTCATAGTAGTTTAAAATTCCACTCCAAGAAGCCCATTGCACATCTGTATCAATGTTCATTTTAACAACACCATACCTTAAAGCTTCTCTTATTTCTTCCAAAGTAGAACCTGATCCACCATGAAATACATAGGATATAGGATTTTTTTCATTTAAACTTAATTTTTCTTTCACATAATCTTGTCCAGCCTTAAGTATTTTTGGATTAAGTTCAACATTACCTGGCTTATAAACACCATGTACATTACCAAATGCTGCTGCTATTTGAAAGTTTGGACTAACTTGTGAAAGTTCTGTATATGCAAAATAAATATCTTGAGGTGTTGAAAAAAGTTCATGTTTTTCCTTATGAGTGTTATCTACTCCATCTTCTTCCCCACCCGTAATACCAAGTTCAATTTCCAAAAACATATCAAATTTATGAATTTTTTCTAAAAACTTCCTTGAAGTCTCTATATTTTCCTTTATAGGCTCTTCTGAGAGATCCAACATATGTGAAGAAAATAATGGTTTTCCATGTTGTTTATAATACTTTTCACCATATTCAACAAGTCCTATAACCCACGGAAGTAATTTCTTAGAACAATGATCTGTATGAATTACAACAGGTACCCCATAATACTCTGCCATAAGATGAATATGCATTGCTCCAGAAATAGCACCTAAAATTGAAGATTCCTGAGGATTATTAATTTGTAAACCTTTACCACTAATAAATGCCGCTCCACCATTTGAAAATTGTATAATTACAGGAAAACCTACTTCTTTGGCTGCTTCTAAAACAGCATTAATGGAATTTGTCCCTATACAGTTAACAGAAGGCAAAGCAAATCCTTCTTCTTTACATATATGATACAACATTTGTAAATCTTTACCATACACAACACCAGGCTTGATTTTATTCAACATACTCATCAAATTTCCCTTTCATATTATTTAGTTTTAACATTTTTAAATATATTCCAACACAAGTAAAAAAACAGTAAAACTCTATCAAAAAAAAAAAAAAAATATTTTTTATCCCCTAGAACGAAATCTTTTAGTATTATCATAATTAGAATAATTATTTTTAATATATGATATTTTTACTCTTCTTAATCTACCAATACCTTCACTTTCAGTTTTAATATCATTATACCTACTTAATGTAATGTGTATGATTCGTCTTTCAAAAGGATTCATAGGTTGTAGTAAAATAGGATGCTTTGTTCTCTTAACTTTATGAAATGAATTTATCGCTAAATTAATAAATTTTGATTTATAACGTTCTCTGTAATCTTCTATATCTAAAACTATCTTATTAAAATTACGCTTATCGGAAACAAGTTTTAAAAAATAAATATTAATAATAAGCTGTAATGCATCTAAGTTTTTGCCTTCTCTACCAATAAGAATGCTTGGATTATTAGTATCAATTAATATTTTTACACAATCATTATCTTTCTTTTCTATAGTTAAAGTAGCTGTATATCCCATTTTTAAAATTATATCTTTTACAAAATTCATAACAAGCTCATAAACAGAATCTTCTATTTCTTCCACAGTTTTTAACTGTTCAACATCTTTACCATAATCTTTATTATGTGGATAAACCCTTATTTTTACCATTTCTTTTTTAAAGAAAAATCCAATTTTTTCTTTTTCTAATACTTCTACATCAAATTCACCTTCTTTTAAATCTAAATCTCTTACTGCTTTCTTTATTGCTTCTTGCATAGTTTTTCCAAAAAATTCATAAAACATAACTAACCTCCTCAAAGAAATTCAAATAAAATATTTTCTTATATAATATTGCTGCAATATAGTAAAAATATTTGTAGTAATCCAGTAAAGTAAAAGACCTGAAGGCATGTTATATAACAAAAAGAAAAACATTACTGGCATACCAAAATATAAAAATTTTTGTTGTCTACCAATAGTTGTTAAGTCTAAATTAGAACTAAAAATTGTAGAAAGCAATTGAGTAATCATCATCATAAAAGGCAAAAGCCTAATACTTGTCCAACCTATAAAAGGTACTCTATAACCAAAATAATAAATACTATCTCCAATTGATAAATCATCTATCCAGTTTGGCACAAAAATAGCTCCCTTTAATGCAAAAAAATTATTTACAAGCCCATAAAGACCAAAAAATATTGGCATTTGTAAAAGAATAGGTAAAAATACTCCTAAAGGATTAACTCCTTCTTCTTTATATAACCTCCCCATTGATTCATTTAATTTTGCTACATTATCCTTATACTTTAATTGAAGCTCTTTTATTTTTGGTTGTAACTTAGATAACTCTGAAGTTGATCTAAGGCTTTTATAAGTCAAAGGAAATATTAATATTCTTACAAATATAGTTAACAATATTATTGATATCCCCCAATTTGGAATTACATCATAAAAAATTTGCATTACTAAACGCATAGGAATCTGAACCCAATACCATACTCCCTTTGAAATTGATTTTTCAAAGTTCATACTTTCAAGTTCAAAAGAATTATTTTCCTTTTTATCAAATATACCCAAGTATTTACTATCTTTTGGTCCTGCATATATATTATATACATCATGTATATTTTTATTATTTCCAATTTTATTTTGAAATATAGGTTTCAATATCTTTTTATTCTGCTTAAATTTAACAAAAACATTCGGCTTTGAAAGTAAAATTTCAAAATATTTTGTAGTAAAACCTACCCACAAAGGATTTTCAATTTCTGTAGAACTTTTTGCAGTTCTAAGTTTGTTGTCATAATATATTATTTGCCTAGTATAATTACTATACTCTAACTCACCTTTTTTTGATAACTTCTCTACTTCACCATTTAAACTAAGAGTATATTCATTGAATTGATTAATATCATCCTCAATAGAATTTAGAATAAGATCTAGTTTAATTAGATATTCTTCTTCTGAAAAAGTATATCTTTTAATATACTCATATTTACTATTTTGATATTCTAAATTCGATTTAAATTCATGTACTAAGTCATTGACTTTATTATATTCAAAAGTAGTATTAAGCATACTATCAAAATTAAAATCTAAAAACTGTTGATCTTTAATATCCAAAAGCTCTGTAGGTTTTTTTGCTAGATTTAAGTGCTTTTTTAATTTCAATGAAATTAAATTTGCTCTATAAGTTGAAAAAATTCCCTGATAAATCTTTGTATTTATACTAAATTCTTTTGATCTAGCAAGTAATTTTAAATCTTCTTTTTCATTTTTTAATGAAATTTCTCCTACTTTCACTAAAGCATCTTTATTATTAGAGTCAATTTTTTCACCTATCTTTTCTGATTTTTTTTTCAAAGACTTTTGGGGATTAAAAAATTCTGTAATAATGATAACAACCCCTACCACTAATAATGAAATGTACATAGCTCTTAAGAGTTTTCTTTCATTCCTCATAATACCCCTTTAAATCTTAATTTTTAACTTATCAAATAAACTTTCTATTTCTATACAAGTTAACTTTTGAAATTCCGGATAAATAATAATAATAAAATCAATAAACTGCCCTAGCTGTTCAATCTTTCTTTTAAACATTTCTTTTAATAATCTTTTGATTTTATTTCTTTTAACAGAACCCTTAAAAGTTCTAAGAAATGTAACAAGCATCCTTGAGTTATATATAAGATTTTTTTTATAAAA
This sequence comes from Euperipatoides rowelli, assembly GCA_003024985.2. Classification (NCBI taxonomy): domain Eukaryota; kingdom Metazoa; phylum Onychophora; class Udeonychophora; order Euonychophora; family Peripatopsidae; genus Euperipatoides; species Euperipatoides rowelli. The sequence continues at coordinate 10,164 of PXIH01S0056464.1, forward strand.
TATCTTATATCCTCTAGCTTTTAGTAATTTACCTTTATTAAATATTTCTTTTATTTCTTTTTTATATTTTATACTAATATTTTTTCTTTTCATCACAAACTGATAATTTTACTCTACCTTTATATCTCCTTCTAGACAAAATTAGCCTTCCTCCTTTTGTCTTCATCCTTGCCCTAAATCCAAATCGTCTATTTCTCTTTATCCTACTTGGTTGGTAAGTTCTTTTCACTAACATTCCCCTTATTTTCTTATTTCTATTACAGTTTAAATAAGAATTGCAAAATAAATGTTATAGCATATAAATTATTTTGTCAATAAATTGATTTAATAATAAATTTCACATCCTCTATTTTTAAACCTGTAAAATTTTCTATGTTTTTTATTATATTTGATTTATTCATAGTCATTTTATGCATAAATGCTGAATTTTCAACTTCTAAAATTATTATTTTTTCATTTTTTATATCTCTTAAATTTACGTTTATATAAAATTCTTCAAAAATATCTTTCCATTT
>PXIH01S0056552.1:0-10975 GCA_003024985.2 Euperipatoides rowelli
TGAGTTAATAAATAAATAAAAAAACTCCTGTAATGCTGAGGTCTTAATTAATGTAGGCCTATCTTTTGTGTTTAAAAGATTGTTTTTCGATTATAGAGACCATATTTGCATCATGATTGAAAAAAACACAAACTATCAGAAAATGAGATTATATAATACTGAGTTGCTTTAAGATTGTATAAAAAGCTGTTTTCAAGGTTATTACCGTAGTATAATAAAACCTTGTAACAAATGCAAGATACGATGAAACATCTAATAACACCAGATTTAGCAAAGACTTTGAAGAACTGTAACAATTAAATGAACATACCTTTAAATGCATACCGTAATCTCCTAATTTACATTTAAATAACTAAAATAAGGATAACAAAATCAAATAATTTTCCAGAGCGTAATCAAAGTTAATGCATACATTAATAGAAGGCGCATGCGCCGACCATCTACATGGCTTTTCCTGTATTCATACTGTAAATACCATTGATCATATTCTGATTAGCATTTGCTCCCAAATTTAGATAATTTCATGTTAATTTAAAAGCCAATGTTTGGGGTATTCTTCCTATAACTCCTACTGAATTTCATCCCTCTTTCCTGTGTTTTTTTTTTTTTTTTTTTGTAATTTCAGTTAAAAAGTTTATATATTTTTTTTTTTTTTTTTTTTTTGTAATTTCAGTTAAAAAGTTTATATATTTTTGGTATAGTTTTTTTGTATTTTTGGGTGTAGATCTTAGTCTTTTAAGTTGTACCAGATTGGCAGGTCTGGGTTCAGGATTTAAATTCCCAAGTTTATCTAATTTTATAGGTTTCAGCCTACAATAAGTGAATTCGTTTCACATAATAAATTTGAAAATGATATTTTTTAAATTAATCCTAAAGATTTCATTTTCAAGATACAGTATATGGCCTATAATTACAATATATTCTAATAAACATATGCTTTTTATAAAAATATTAAAAAGTACCGGTAGGCTATATGATTCTGAATACATGTATATGCAGAGGGGGTCAGGATTTGAATTCTCAACTTAATTCAATTTTATAAACAGCTTTTAATATTATTTAGAGCTCTGATTTAATTAATAAGCAACAAGATGACTTTATTAAATTTATTTGTTACTCATCTTTAGAATAATTAGATATGCTACCAAGAACAATTGAACTGTTGCTATCAAAATGTTGACTATCACTACACAATCTCGGTATGAATTAGTGCGGTGCTATTTTGGTCACAATGGGGAGTTATGTTTACTTTTTTTTAGATACTTTTAATCAATGGATTTATTGGATATTTTTAATCAATGCATATTGCTTCAATATTTTTAAGCAATGCGTTTTTTTTAGACATTTTAATCCTTGCTCATTCTTAATCTAGCTTACTATAAAACAAATTTAATAATTAAATAACAATATTTGTTGATATTTTTTGTTCAGCCTATAATGGCCTTGCAGGTGTCTGTTTTATTGATATTTGTATTTCTTTTTTTTTCAGACTAGTGGCTTAATTTTGGCTGGGATAGGACTTGCTGTGGTTGGATTTGCTGGTATTTTCTATATTTACTTTTTTATTTTATTTATTTTTGTATTTAAGTGATAAGCGTGCTAGTTAGCACATCTACTGATAAATCATTTTGTTAAAAAGAGTTGTAATTACAATACTTTAAATTGAAATCAAATTTCTTTAGTCTCGGATAAAGTTAATATATAGCTATCTCAAATATTTGAGAATTATGCTCACCAGTGCTGGTTCTGGGTTTTATTTTGCCAATTAGTTTACCAAATTAGAATTTAAATCATCCAAAATAAAAATAGTTCACATTGCATAAATATTTAGAATTTTTTTTAGGCTGGGGGAACCAAGAGTATAGGATGCCCAATTGCTATAGCTGCCATATAAGTATAGTACGGTATATAGGCTAATATAGTAACCGTGTACATAAGTACAGTACTGATAGATTCAGCCTTTAGGCTATTGAATTTTTTTAATTTATTAATATACAGTAATAAAAAAATCATGCTGTATCTATCCAAAGAAACTCACTCAATTAAATAGCTGTTACATACACAGTAGGCTATATATACAGTATATATACTGTATAAATAAATACACTACTTCATGCTAATATACTGTAATTCCTAACATAATTCTAGAAAATATTTAAAGTCCATAAAAAATATAGTCTAGACTTGTAATCACAGTTTTTTTTAGCAGTCAAAATTGTCTCTTATAAACCAAGCTGAATAAAATATTGATAATGTTGATTAAAAAACAAGATAATAATTATTCATTTTCAAAAGATTTTTGCTAAATACAAGTGTAATTTTTTTTAACTGCTCGCAGACCAATTTTTTTTTTATTTTGGAACTTGAGAATGGAGATAGAGAGAGAGAGCAGAGCGTATGATTAAAGAGAACAAAATGAAGTAAAGTTTTGTAAGCTAATTTTCGATCGGACCTAATGATTTTTTTCGAATTAAAATTAAAAGAAATCCTTTAATAATGCTATTAAACACTTCAACACAACGTTCAAGTTAATAGAAAAATGCAGGAATTGAAAAACTTATAGCTACTCATTAAGTGAATTCTGAATAAACATTACATTATCCTTTATTATTATTAAACCAACGAGATAGAAAATAGAAGTGGCAAAACGTCTGCCATGTTTGCCTCAAATAGAAACCTCAGTCGCCTTGACGAAACAGGGCAACGGGCAATGTCTCGAGTTTTATTCTTAATGTACATGCTCTTCCAGATCCATAGTTTTTTTTACAATATACAGTATTAAGGCAGATGTTAAACACAAAGTATTTACAGGTTAACAAGGATCTAAATAAAATAGTTCAAAATATAAAAAATATGATATATGAATAAAATAAGAAAATAAAGATGTTATAATGTGTACTGCATATAAAGGGAAATAGTTTTATTTCGTCAATTTTTCACAGATTTGTATTTTTTAAGCAATTTGTTGTCCAGAATATTTGTATTTAAAATTATTGTTTTTTTTATATTGCATGTAGGCTAAATAGTAAATCAATTTTTGTTTCTATATTGTTGATTTAAATAAACTAAAAAGAGCTTTAACAATGTATGAGTCATTGGCTAATTGATGATTAAATAATATACAGTATGTATAGATTTATTTATTTATTTTTATTTTACTTCATAACTTATAACACAAACTAAACTATATGCCGGACAACATCAGACTATAGTCCAACGAGGTTGTCATTGTCCTATTTTGTAATAACTTACTTTTTTTTTAATACTTTTTTTTTTTTTTTTTGATGAGCTTCAACTCTGAATTAGGATTTCATTAAACACACAATTTAATTCCTTGAATGAGAACTTAAACTAAACGGTATTAAAAATTTTATTTTTTTTTTTTTTGATGAGCTTCAACTCTGAATTAGGATTTCATTTACAATATACACTAAATAAAACACACAATTTTAATTCCTTGGATGAAAACTTAAACTAAACGATCTTAAATTTTTATTTAATATATAAACTTATAACCTATACGAAACATTGTTTTAATTAGCAAATGGCTTTTGCTGCAGCAACAGTAGATGAGTTCAAGATGATATAGAAAACCAACAATATTAAAAGTTAATTAAACTACTATAATTTAAAATATCTTATTCATCATAAAGAGGTGTGAGCGTGAACTGTTTGTCAACAGCGGCATGCAGCTTGTACACACATCGTTGGTCTAGACAATGGTGTATGTATTTTGTTTTTAATAAAACTTTTGGTCTTTCAAAACTCTGAAATTCAATTTTAATTCTGTAAATTAGCTGATCCATTGGGAAAAAAAATTATTCATCTAAGATCCGCATATGGCTAGTAAGCAGATATAAGTGACGGGTTTATATTCTTTAAAAAAAAAGATTAAATAAACAGAAATAGTAATAATTTGAGATGTAAAATAAAATTTAAGTTACGGTATTTAAAAAATGATTTAACAACTATTTTGTAATATATTTGTGCAACCAATTGCTGCACAAGATGATGGCATGTTGCTTCCAAGTGGGGCAGTTTATTGTTGTTCGCCCTGCTTCATTGTGGCAACTATATTTCTCGTTACACAGAAAGGGACACTAGTGTCAATACATAGAGTCAAGCATTGCTACTCTATTCAGTAGTAGTCACATCAAGTGGTTTTCAATATTTTCCAGAAACAATTCAAATTTAGTGAAGTTAGGATTTTTCATTCCTAAGCTGGATAATTCCTTCTTTTTCAGCAACTATGCATATAATCAGCAATTCCAGTAGTTTATTGGCTGTTCCATTGCATGTACAGTTATGTTCTGTATCCCACAGAGTACACAACTCCCTGCATGATTCAATTTATAATTTTTGCTAGGAGTGAAGTGCAACAAAATGGAACTGGTTTATTTGCTTTTTGTTAGAATATTAATTTTGTCAAACAATTTTGAATGCCTTTATATAATTCATCTCAGAGTCAGAGACTGTGATTATGCTAAGTAATCTGGATTTCTTTTCAGGTCCATTTTAGATTTTTTTATTGACTTTGTTGTTGTTATGACTGAGAAACTGGACTAGTCTAAAAAGAATACCAGTCTTGATAGTGTTTACTGTGAGAAATTCAGGACTAGGCTTGGACGATTAAATCGATCAATGAATTAAACTCAATTATGAAGCAAATAATCATAATCGATTATTGGATTTTTACTATCTAAATAATTGTGACATATGTAATGTGCCTGTCATCATCATATCATGTTGATTGACAGGACATTACAAGTTTACATCATCATCCTACCATCCACAATGCCTGCTACTTACATTTACAAACCCTATATATATTATAAGTATACAGTACAACTGTACTGCTTATTTAATATTTCATTTAATATTTAATTGCAGACCGTCATCAACAATCTTGATCTCACTACACATCACAACTGTCTGCAATACATATGCACTACATTACAACACCAGTAAATACAGCCTGACACACTCCTACACAAAACATACATTAAATAAGATTAGCACTGTGTTGCTTATATTTTAGCTCAGTTGTANAACCTCAAGGCTAGGGACACACACACCCTCACAACATACAGATATTTAATGTTTAGCTCAGTAAAAGCAACTGTAGCCTATCTTTAGTATTTTAATATTTATTGATAGCTTCCATAAAAGCTATGTACAGTATATTTATTATTTTTATTTTGTTAGTTTCAATAAAAGCTACAACATATTTACTTTAATAATATTCAATATTAGCTTTAATTAAAGCTATTTTATAAGGATCTTATTTATGTTTTATTTATCTTATGCTACTTGCCACTACATCTTAGTTCCCCTCTATCCTTATACATTATTAAATATTTCATGCAAATTATTTAATTGGGAAGCTAAGCAAACTTAAATCAGTTTGCTTTTATTATTACAAGATTACCTGTAATCTGTTATCTTTTGTAATCATAACTTGTGGCTGAGATCTAAATAAAACATCTTCTGCATTTCCTGTTCAGCAAGAACGTCATCTTCCACCAAATGCCTGGATCTTCCACCCCACACCCTGGACTGCTGACCTTCTTGGGTCAGCTGGAGCAGACTGCAGCATTTTCCATCATCTGGAATTCAAACTTCTGACCAACATCTGTCACTGCATCCTGTCTTCAGGAACTCATAAGACCACCCGACAGGATTTTATCATGTGACCAAGAGACCACCTTGACATTCAGACTATTACCTCCACCCTTCTGCCTCGAATACCTAGCTGACCAATAAAATTGCAGGATTTCACCCAGCTAGGTTTGAAGCTACTGGACTAAAGAAAGAAAGCCCTCTTTCTGCTCCAGCTATCTATATAGTAACTTCGTGTTAATATTCAGGGTGTGTGGTAATCGTCTTTGCAAACTTCAAAAAGAATCATCAAAGGCATCTGGCATAGGGACTTCCTGCCAGTGGTGACTATATTTAATCATCCAAATTCATTACATTTATTTTTATTGCCACATAAATAAATCAGTTTGACATTAGATAGATCTGAAGGACTTTTCAGCCATTAATCTAAAACTGTTTCATACGTAAGGGGAAACCCGAAACGTTTTGTAAGAGCTTGTAGCTCCGCCATCTTTTCATACTGTATATATAAAATATAAAATTTACATTAAAGCGTTGCTCGAATTGTATTCTAATTCATCCTTCCCAATTCATTTGTAAAAACCTCTTTTGACAAACATCCTGTGGATGTTCAATATACATATTTTCTAAAAGTAATTACATGCATATTCTCTGATACACATCGCACACATTTATCATTAGTTTAGTTTTGATAATTATAAGAGAGATGGAATCTAGCATTCGGTAAAGGGTTACATCATATTTATATTTTCTAGGTTCCACTCCACCACGATCCCCCTAAAGCTACCATTGTTTTGTAAAACCCCCATACGCGATCGCGGTATTAGCTTTACCCCTTCATTATTGGAGTTGCTTTGGACTCATGGACCACTTTTTTTGCCCCTTTCCTAGCCTGAGTTCCAAATCGCAAATCCCACATGTTTACTTTAATTAAATTAGAATCTTTTGTATTTGATTTTTAAAAAATGCATATAAAAAGTAAAAAAAAATATATATATTGTATAGGATAAATAATTTAATATGCTACTGATTTCCGCTAAATGTTGTGTTCATCTGAAATATTGACTGTATAAAAATATCAAATTGCAAGTCTTTAATTACAGTAGGCTATATAGTAGTGTACATATACTGTATATTAATGTATACAGTGTAGGCATTTCATATATTTATTTAAAACCAAGAATATAATAAATAAATAAAAAAGACATAAAGTATACAGTATTTACTATCCATCCTAATTACGGTACCAATTTGAGCTCAATCAATACAGTATGATAATAAATGTAGCCTATAAATTAAATTTTACAATAAATTTATTTACTGTTCTGTTATTATTTTAAAGCCGCATTTACTATTTCTTAAACCTTATAAACATTGTGAAAAATAAAAAAATATTTGGTAGTTAAAATCGAGGAATGCTAATCAGAGTTTTCGATTTGCTTTCTTTATTGTTGGTTCTAATCTTGTATAGAAAATAATCTATTTTTCTATCTCATTGGCTCTAATTCTATACAGCATAACATAGGCTTTGATATTACCTCAATTAATTTCCTTTTAACGTTTTCTGAACTCAAAATATGATAAAGCCGCATTTACTATTTCTTAAACCTTATAAACATTGTGAAAAATAAAAAAATATTTGGTAGTTAAAATCGAGGAATGCTAATCAGAGTTTTCGATTTGCTTTCTTTATTGTTGGTTCTAATCTTGTATAGAAAATAATCTATTTTTCTATCTCATTGGCTCTAATTCTATACAGCATAACATAGGCTTTGATATTACCTCAATTAATTTCCTTTTAGCGTTTTCTGAACTCAAAATATAATGATAAAATGACACAACCAAAGTTAATGATATGTGAAATTAAATTACACAATGAAATAAGTCAATATTATACCATTGACATTATTTAAAAACTTTTCGTTTCTATTTTCTACTCATAACATATTTCTGATGTATATGAGGGAAATACACTTTTTAACATGTGCTTTTCAACTTCCCTCTTGCCCCCTTTAATCCATGCCTCTCGTGAATGCTTAATATAGCCTACAACAGCTATGATTACAATTCATCTATCTCGATTATATCTTAAGATGCTCCATAAAAAACAGTTTCTGATTACAATTTCTGTTTCTCAATATTTTGAGATGCTCCATAAACAAGTTTCTGATTACAATTGCGCATCTCAGTATCGAGATGCTCCTTAAATGGTTTCTGATTACAATTTGTGCGTCTCAATTGGTATTATGAATGCTTCATAAACAACAGTTCCTGATAATAGCGCATCTGAAATATTTAAGATGCTCCATGAACAACAGTTTCTGATGGCATTTGGATATCTTGAGGTGTCAATAAATAAATGTACAAGCATGGAGTGAGTATTTTCAGGCTCATCTACTCATAAACATATGTTTAAGTTTTTTTTTTTTAATATAGGCTACAATTAAGGAATCCCTAAATTGTAAGACATTTTTAACTTGCAGTAAGCTAATATACAAAAAAAAAAAAAAAACTTAACCTGTACTATATACAGTATATTGTAATTTGTTTCCAAATGATGATAAAACCATAAAATATATATATAGCCTTCTATATGCTATATAACAATTAGTAAATTTGAGACTTCTCAATGGAGAAGGAATAAATTGTTAATTTTTAGATTAAATAATCCATTTATTTTTTAAATATGAGCTATTTATTATCAATTGTAAAGAGAGATTCATCAACACATTTTGTAATTTAGAAAGTTTTATACAGTTTGTATTAAAGTAGGCTAATTAATTAACATTTTTTAAAAAAAAATTATATATGCTATGTACAGTAAATAAACCGTAATAAGATCAAGGGTCTCTTATACACTGTAATCAGTAAAGAATAAAATAGGCTATATTATAATTTAAGTGAAAAAAGAAACATGCTCGTCTATGTTATAATTATCTGATTGTTGCATAATAAAGAAAAATGAAATCAGCTAATTTTTTTATAGTGTTTTAGAATAAATTATTAATTTTAGTAAATAGTTTTTTAAATATTAATCTTTTTAACATGTTGTAAATATTTTGTATATAATTATAATTATGTTATTCTAAACATGTAATTATAGCCTATATCCTTAACTAGGCTAGTACTATAAAATGTAAAGCAAATTCTATGACTAAATGTAAATTAATGTTTACATGTAACTTTATGTTTTGAGTTCTAATAAACCGAATAATGTAATATAATATATCGTCTTTTTTTTTCTTTTTTTAAATATTTATTTACCATACATAATATTCACATGATTTTTATAAGGTTCAAATAAGTTTAATTAATGAAACACATTATAAAATTAGATCAAAAAAATTAAGCTCCCATTATAAGTTTTATTATTCACAATCAATCACATTATATAGAAAATTAAAATATTATGCAATTAAAATATTCACTGATAAGTTAACAGTGCTCTAAACTAATCATTAAAATCATTAGGTCTTAGTGAAATATTAAAAAAAATTAAATTGGTTTAAAACATTTTTTGTAATCTTATGTGCCTACAGTCACCAATGACCAATCGTCCACCAATGTAGATGTAATGGTATAAGGTTCCTAGTCATTACACTTTCCCATTGTCAAAATCCAAAAGTTAGCCTTTTCCCTTTTCTAATTCTGCCAGAATCATGCCTAAGCCTCTACTCCCACAGGAAAATTAAAAAACAATGATAGTATCCTAAACATAACAAATATCCCCCCCCCCTTTCCATACACTATCAATTAATTGATACTAATCTATTATTTTATTCCCTCCTAATTAATTGAGAAGTCCAATTTAAATAATCACCCAAGCCTACTCAGAACTAGGCAACATTTCAGATATACTGATCTGAGACTGCTGACATATGGTACTGTATTGTCAACAAATACTCATAATTTTGATTGTGCAATATTTTTGTCAAAAATCTACTTGTTCATGTGGTGTACTGAAAAATCGTCCACAGCTGCTTTCAAATGACATTTGTGTAGTGCCAAAATATATCCTGACATAACTGCCAATTAGCTTGGAGCAACCTTCAGTTGTTCCCAAAATACTGTAGTATTCTAAGACTGGAACAGTTGAGCCAGACAATTTGACGGAGAAAGAACAAGAATACAAAGGAGAGGAAGAAGTGAAGCCTTGAAATCACTCAAGAAGAGGACATGAGGAACAAATCATAAAAACAAGAGCCAAAAATATCAGGTACCAGTCAAACAAGTTTGTATTGTCTTAAGTCACCCAGGCTATGTAGAGCTTTAGTATAAGCCTGAGTTGTTACAGCCTTAATTGGTATACTGTTTAGCCCATAATGATGAGGCTATACAGTATTCCAAAAATATACAGTATATATCTTCTGACATTATTCCTGGTAGATTATATTTACTGCAATGGGTAAATTTGACACAATACATCTTTTAGAAATAATTATACATTTACAATAAATATATTTTAAAATCATTTTTGTATGTTTTAGGCCGTTATGCTTTGCGAGCTGGGAAAGTTTTCCAAGAAACATTAAAACAACAGTTAGATGCTTTACCTAGTAGTTCGGTGAGTATGATTAAAATGCCATCAGTACCATCACCTTGAATAACTTATTCATTGCATAACTATTCTTTTTATTTACGAGCCTATAGTTAAGGTCTATAGGATGTTTTACATTGTAATTTAAATCAGTAGTCTAATAGAAAAAAACTTACATAGTTTTGGGAATTCAAATCGGCAAATGTTAGGCTATTAATTATTTTTTTAAAAAAATATAAAGTTTTCTTGTTAAAATAATCACTTCTTTCTTTGTCTTTAATATCAAATTAAACTCAAGGATGGTGAGCTAAAATTAGTGGGTAGGCTAGAATAAAATAGGCACTAACAACAGGCTGAGTTAACCAGTCTCTCATTTTTTAATGTTTTATAGCAATTACAGAGTTATATTGTTTATGTAGAGTATATAGTTATACTTCAGATTATAGGTAAATGTAGACCTATTTTTATTATGAGGCCTATGTTTATAATCTATAAGATTGTGTACTAGTAAAGCGGGAGGGGGATTTTTATCTCGTAAAGCAAACAGCATAATTTATTTTTAAAAATTATCAATAGAAAGTAATTTATAGATTAAAGCTAAATTGCTTAAAAATTATTGTTGTAGGGTGCGGTAGGGATTTAAGTCTTTTTCTATTGGGCATAACGTTTGGCGGGGTTTTTTTTTTTCTTCGTATTTTTAAAAATCTTAAATAACTTAAATAACTCTTAACACTTTGAGAACTGCTGTTTAAAATTATTTCTTCCCCCTGAAACTGCCGAAAAACCCATATTAGTAAAAATAAGCCTACTCCTTCATTT
>PXIH01S0056568.1:1721-12488 GCA_003024985.2 Euperipatoides rowelli
TATCAAGTCTACTTTTAAATATATATTTCTCAATATATGTAGGCCTATGATATCATTATTATGATACAAAGCTTTAGCTTTATTCAAATAAAAGAAATGAATTAAAATTGAACTTCAGCAACAGTGATCATGTGTTGATACAATATAATTGGTGGGATAACTGGAGCCTTACAAGTGCCTATAAACTGGAAGGCCTAAGTCCCATTTAGTCACATGATCAAGATGGATTGTACCCTTATTTTTTTTATTTACAGTAGCCTACTAACCTTGCCAGTTAGCCTGAACTTTAACTCCAACTATGTGTAACAGAACTCCCGTTCAGCTCTTTCAGTAATGACAAAAATACATGGGCAAATGTTGAAAATGTTAAAAACTTGGCAAAATAGGATTTAGGCCTGCCAGTTTTTAGGTGCCTCCTGATTAAAATTTATTTATTTATTTATCTATAAATGATAATAAAATCAGAAAAGATAATTGTCTTATTATAAAATCAAATTACATTACATTCAATTTCCATCATTTTCCACGACCCTCTCAGCTGCAAATTATCTAGGTCAATCCTATTGTGCTCAATGAAAATTGAATGCACATCATTTCATCTGACAAGAGCTTAACATTTACAAGAAAAAGGGTTTTAAAATTTGGTATTTGAGGAGGTGACCCGCCAACAGGACCAGATTGAGTTTTACTCAAGCAATTAACAATAAGGACAATAAGCATTATAAATCAACTAAAATGAACACAGATACCAAATAAACAAATTCATAAAATCATTTTATAAAGCAAAACATGTATTTAGTAAGAAACTATGACTTTTTAATGTAAATAATTTCCCATTTTTCATTGCATATGATGAGCTAACACAATATATAAGTCATTATTGCATCCTAAGATCTGAGCCAAAAGTATAACCATCATAAACATACCTCTAAAACTCAATGTTAAGAAAAAAAATCATTAAAAAAATAATTCTTACTTGAATTCAATGATAACTGTCAATGGTGGAGTATAAAAGTACCGATACTCAATGAACTAGAGCAAGATGACTTCAATAGAGTTACAATAGAGTTATTCAGCGGACAAAAAAGAATTCTAATTCTTAAGCATTATATAATTAATAATTCAAATAATATAATAAACAGTCTAAATTAAATCTAATCAATTAAATTAAAATATAATAACCACAATCACTTACCTTAAAATAACAGCATATAAAATCAACTAAGTACAGACACTTTCTACAATAGCTTATTGCTCCCTCTAATTCCTAAAACAAAAATATCTTTCATTTGATATTTAATGAAGTTGTCATATAATCTAGAAAGACTGAAAAAAGAAAATCAATTTACTAATGACAGTTTCTGAAATAATAATAAGATTAATAATGCAAGTGCTTATACAAACTTTAGATAATTTGTGCAAAAAGTTTTTATTTAGATTATGCCAAGGAGTAAAACACAGCAATTATAAACAATAAAGATTAAATTTTTCTTGATATGATCCTATATTTGGGTATAGATCTTCCAATAATTAAATCAAAACCAAGCAATTCTTGCATTAGTTAGTATCCGAAAATAACAATATATAAAAGAGTTATAATAATGTTGCTGCTTCCTACAATAGTTGACAATTAACAATTGATCTGCTAGTTCCCTAGGCCATGCAAAAAGATGTTCTATTAAGTCATTTATTTATAACATAATTTACATAATTTTAAGTTCTTCTATCTTTACTACACACTCAAGCTCTTCTTTTTCTTATTTTTAATTAATTCTTAAGTAATAGTAATACCAATGTAGTTCTTCTGAAGGATGCAATTTCTCACCTATGGCCCTCCATCTTGGTCATAACCAGGTGCATTTTAAACAAAAATGAATTTGAGCATTCTGTAACTAGAAAAATTCCACAGTCAATGACTATGGAAAAGCACAAGGTATTACACCATCTGTAGATTAAATCCCTCCCAGAGTATATTGACAAGTTGTTGAATGTCTGTGCTCGGTTACCTCATGCTGTACCCCTTGACAAAAAGCATAAACTTCTGAATATATTTGAATTAATCAGTATTGACTTCAAATTAGTCACATGATAAAAGCTAATCTTCATCAATCTGATTGATTACAGGCATAATCTTTATTACAGAATTATAGCACTTGGTGGATCATCTGGGAAAAGGGAACATAAAATGAAAAGGGAAATCTCAAGTACTTGTTCAGGGGGTTAGAGCATAGAAGTAAAATGGAGTTATTAAAAATTTCAAGAATAATAGCTATTCATCAACATAACAAAACCCAAGAATTTGCCTGACAAAATCTAAGAGTTTTATATGAGTATTCATAGATTGGCAAAAGTAACCAGAAGTAAAAGGGGCACCTTGCGTCAACCTTCTTAGCAGGTGAAATTATTCAAGCATGTGCTGACTGAATTTAATACCAAAATGCTTAGATACAATGTAATTAATTATATTGGATGTAATGTTGAAAATCAAAAGTATATAATAGTTTTGGCTGAGGACTTTCAAGTTGACATTATCTAGATTTTTTAAGTTCAATTGAAAACTGGTTGCAAATTTAAGTTGAAGAAATGTGTCCAAAAATATTTAAAGATGTGTATGGATAAAGTGATTTTTAAGAGCAAATTTCATTGATGAACGGTGGACAGAAAGTTTATCATTTGAACATTTCTGAGGGTGTTAATTTTAAGGGAAATATGGGGTTGTTCTGTAGGAGAATAGGAAATCATTTACTTATATTTGTAATCTTGATTCTTGTAGATTATCTGATTTTTTTCAAAAATGTTTTGGCTAAATCTACAAATTTTGCTGCTTGACCATTGCTGGCCAGATGCTCGGGTACGGATTTGCTATGGTGAATCCAGACAAAAATCTTCAAATAGTTGGATGTGAATGGAGTACCATTATCTGATACTAGGTGTTCTGGGAATCCATAACGAATTAAGTATTTTTCGAGTGCATGCAATATGGTCTAAGAGTTTGCTTTATTCAAGATTTCAACCTCTGGCCATTTTGAGAATCTGTCTACTGTTACAAGAAACATTTTGTTAGCCAATGGTCCCATGAGATCTATATGGATGCATAATCATGGCCCACTTGGTGTGTCCAGGGGTTAACATAATAGTTCTTTAGGGGATTTCAATGGTTCGGTTGGAAACTACGTTAATTATGTATCATATTTTTTATGTCTTTATCGATCTGTGGCACCAGCAAATAGATCTTGCTAAGAGCTCATTTTGACTATTCCAGAGTGTCCATGGTGTAATTCTTTTAATATTTGGTTTCTAAGTGTTTTTGGTACAATTACACAAAGACCCCATATTAAGCAATTGTCTTTAATAGCTAATTGTTCCTTTTTGAGGTTAAAGTTTGGGATTGTAATGTCCTTCTTTTTTTTGTTGGCCATCCATTTCTTAGATAGTTCATGATTGTTGATAGGTCATTGTATTTTTTGTTTCTTTTGCTATGTCAGCTTTATTATATCGCCAAAATATAGCTTTTATGAAGAATATAATTCAGATCCTTTTAATGATGCATATTTTGAAAGAGCCTAAAATTCTCTATAAGGAGAGACACTGACATTCTAAAAATAGCTAGTTTGCCAGAAACCAAATCTCAGATCCTCATTATCATGCACATTTTGAACTTTTTAAAAATAGCTAGTTTGNCCTTTTAAAAATTCAATTTTCATCTTTCATATTCCTAGATTATAAAAGTAATATTTGACATATTAAAAACAATAATAACTGTCAACATTATCAAACATTTGAATCATAATAATTATTCTGCATCTTATTTTTGCTATAAAGACAGAAAAATATTATTGTTACAGATTATTATTATATTAATAAACTGTCAGCATTATCTTGCATTACTATAATAAAAAAATATCAATATTTCATTTTCACCATAAAGTTAAAAACATGTTCCAGAATTTTACTTTGCTTAATATTTATGTTGTTCATATATTCATTAGTCATGGATTGTTACCTGCAAAACACTTAAGAGTAGGATCAAGTATGGATATAGCTTTTGACAAAATATCATACCTTTTGCCAAAAAGAGTTAACATATTTAGATCTTATTTAGACTTAGGACCAGATTGTCATAGCAATAAGGCAGCTGCATTAGTGGGAAAAACATTCTTTGAAAAAAAAAATCATGTTTTTATTGGTCCATATTGTTCATATGATGTGAAAACTGCTGCTGAAATGGCTGCTGATTGGAATGTTGCAATTTTATCTGGTTCTGCAATCGACACAATACTCTCTAATAAAAAAATCTTCAAAACTCTAACTCGTTTATCTTACAATCTTGAATACATGATTCATCTTTACCAATCATTACTTAATGGATTTAATTGGCAAACACTAGTTTTAATTGTAGACAAATGTGATCCATTTTCTCACATATTTATCAACAATTTATTTCAAAACATTATGGAACATAACAAGCGTTTTTTAATTGCAAAAATGCAATTTTGTGGTAAGAAAAATTATGCATTATTGAGAAAATATCTTCAATCAACTAGACATATTGCTAGAGGTAAGTTTAATAGTGTCTGCAAACTTATCTGCACAGATTGCTTCAGAAACAACCTGTGATTGGTTAAAGGTTGGGATGAAGGAAATAATGTAAAATTATTTTTTCATTTGGATTAAGCCTGGAAAATAGTTATTATTTCAACTAATTGGATTAGGATTACACATTGTGGTAAAGGTTTGGTCAGTAAACAAATAAGTAAGACTGCAGTTCTATCCAGTGTTAATAATAAAGTTCAGATATTGTCATACATGTTTGGTTGTTTTTGAGGTAATCAGTGCAGATAAGTTGCAACTCAGATGTAGTGTAAGTTGTAAACCACATTCTAAATTCTGTAGATATTATTTTATTATTGGCTTAAATTTATATTAAACTAGAAGAAAGGTTATTGTATTTTCCAGGGAGAGGGGGAGTAGGGTTGACTTGGTTTAATGATAGCCTATATTTCCACAGGGTCCTAGAAAGTATGACAAATTTGGACACGGTCAGTCCAAGGGTTTAGGGATTGTTCATGGAGATATTTCATTCGGTCAGAGAGTAACCCGATTTAATGATAGTAAGTCAAATTTGGTCCTGAATGGTTCAAATATTTAGGAATTACCCAAGAAGAGTGGTCAATAGGGTCAGCATTGTTGTGACCAGGTTTAATGATAGTGTATATTTTCTGCTGGGTCCTAGAGAATAAGTAAGCCAATTGGTCCAAGAGTTTAGGAATTGTCCAAGGGAATGGGGGAGGGGTGAAATAGCTGAGAATTGTATAGAGAAAATGCATACATACATAAAGACATTGAATTTCATATATAGAGAGTAAGAAATACAAATTTGGTCCTAATTGGTTCAAGAGTTTAGGAATTATGCAAGAAAGGGGGAGGGGGTTGTAGGGCCATGGGTTGGTCAAATAGAGAACATGAATACATACATATATACAGATAAATATTACCAACAAATCACAAAAATATAAACAAAACTGGAAGTATTATTTTGTCATCCATGATTTTATGGATTTATATTCTAAGATCATTCAATATTTTAACTAAAACCATTAACATTAATAAGATAAATTTAATGTTGTGTATAATTAGCTTTTTATAGAATAAAAATCATACTAAAATAATGTGCTTTAATGGGACACATGAAAAATGTCTTGAGATGTTGTGGTCTATAGAAAAGGCATCGCTTCTAAATAAATTAAATATACAATTCACTATTTGAATTCTATTTATCTTGGGGCCAGTTTAGAAATTAAAATTTTGCCAGCTATAAATTACAGTGAAAATTAATATCAATGTTGGATACATTAACCATGATTTTTTTATGACTATTTCCTCAATTGTGGATGCACCAGGCCACCTAAAGTCTTGATGATTCCAATATTTTAAAAGGATAATAACTTGAATCTTAATAAAAATTATAGGACAATTAGCTTATTACCAATAATCACTTAAAATTCGAATTAATATCTTATATAAATGTTTACTTGTGGTGTTTACATCGTCAGAATCTACATGAAACCCTTGCAGGCTTTCGTGTATCTTACTCCACTATAGATAAATTATTTGCTTTGAATGCAATTATTCTTTTTTTTTTCTAAGGGAGAGCCATCTTTATGTTCTGTTTATTGATTTATTGAGTCCTTTCAATTCATTACAGCATTCAATTTTATGGTTGATATTGAGGAAAAATGGAACACAGGTGAATTTTTGAAAATATATTATTTTAATGCATCAGCTACTGGTTGGTATTGATATCTGTTTTGATATTCAGAGGGAGTTCTTCAAGGAGACACCTTAAGTTCCTTATTATTTAGCTTGAATCAATGCTCTTCCTTATCATGTGAAATGTTATCATATTTCTCTTGGTCACTTGGATCTACACAGTGACATGTATTCTAATCGACATCACCTGATGTCATGTCATCACTGTTCATTCTATAATTAATTAATTGTTGCATGGTACATACTTTTCTTGAAGAAATAAATTTTAAATTAAATATTGATAAGTTGTAAATTATGGCTTTTGATGAAATGGAATTAAATCTTAAAAAAAAAACAGTTTTTTATTGGCAATACTCCCTCATATCATTATTTGAGTGTCCCATCTCAAGCAATGGATCATTTAATTATGTACAAAGTTATTTACAAACAAATCAAAGAATGCTCTATAACATTTATAGCCGATTTAAGAGAAATAAAACCAGAAAACTAGGGAATTATTTCAAATTATTTAGATCATTAGTATGTTGGTATTTGTATAATCCAGTTTGGGGTTTTGATTATATTGATAAAGAGGAAATAATTTATAATCTTTTTTGTTAAAAGACTGTTTGCTATTCCTGGATATATGGTGATACTATGCTGGGAGCTTGGATTAACACTATATCCACTCTTATTAAGAAAAAAGTTATAGAATATTGGATTAAAATTCTAGAAATGCCAGGAACATAGATTGCAAATTAGGTTTGTAGGGGAGGGAAGAGTGGGTCATTTATACAACTGGAGTTTAAAATCATCATTGAATATAAACAGTTACTTGGGTTTATTTTCTTTTAGAGATCCTGTATTGTTAAAACTTATACAACCATCTGTTTTGAACACTAATTTTGACAATACTTTACAACAGGACTTTGTAGCCTAGACAATGTAATAATTTTAAGATAACCCAAGTGTGTCTTCAATTGAGAGTAGTCTACTATGTATAGTAGACTACTCTCAATTGAAGGGGATTTCTTCAGGTCCTATGGTTAAGAATATCCTTTTTTATATAATTTTGAACAAATTAAAGATTTTAGACACTTTATTTTAAAATGCAAAGATATACTTATTTAAGAAATAAATACTTATCTGCTTTTATGTTAGTGAAACTGATATGTTGACTTCATAATATCTACATGTAAGAAATGCTATGCTTATAATGGCAGATTGATATTATTTCTCCATGTAGTAATTTTTGTAAGTAATCAATTTTGTTTTGTTTTCCCATTGTAATGACCATTTTAGTCTTATACAATTCTTTCAAATAAATAAAACATAACTTATGTGATATATTTCATAGTCTTCAACTATTTTTTTATTATTTATTTAGTCCTATTTACCCCATCATCAGTAAAATGACTAAACTTTTTTTGTTTTAATTTTTGTATGTATTGAAAGTGGAATGGTTAGCAACAATGGAGAGTTCAAAACACACCATTCTAACTAGCTTTGCAATATAAAAATGATTTGTTTGCTTTTGAAAATGAAAAAATGTATCAATTGTGGGATATGTTGCTGTTTGATTTGAGTATCATGGGGAAAATAAGATTTTCTTTTGAACAAATTGTTTGTTCTTCAAAGAAATTTGGTTTATTAAAACTGTGTAATCTTGAATTTCTTTACTGGTGGTTGAATTTATAAAGGGAAAAGACGTAGGTAAATTTCCTTTATGGGAAAGATATACTACATGTTCCTCTTTGGTTAAATTTTTTATTTTTGTTCTCCACAATGTAAAAACTGTTATGCTTTGTTGTGGAAATATAATTTTAAAAAATGTATTTGATTATTATTCTCTGTTAAAAAAAAAGTGTGGATTTTTGTTGGAATTTTATATTTTGTGCTAATAAAATAATAATAATAGGTAACAATAATAAAAATATCATTCTGGTAAAGAATTTATAGTTACAAAATAATTTAATTTTTTAAATAATATTTTGTCTAATTTCAGTATTGCAGCTCCTTTATCCTTTTCAAAAACATCATCACTATTAACTTCCCGTCGTTCTAAGAATAATCTTTCATTTGTGTTCTTGTTCCTATGTAATATTTTAGCATCATCCCAGTTTCTTTTGTGCCCAAAATGATGTCCATGTTCAGCTATTGCTGGCTCATTGATCTTTTCCTTTAAAACAGATTCCTTAATGCTCTGTAATTTGGTTCCCAGAAGTTATTTCCTTTGGCCAACATATATTTTGACTAATGGGATATAGCATACAACTGAAGACTGCTCTAAATTGGTGTAGGGTCTTTTTGATGAAGATCAGTTGTTTAAGTGTTTTGACAGGTCTAAACAAAAATTTTCTTAATTTTTTATTGCAGGTGCTGGACTTTTACATAAAAATATGTAAGGGTCTTAAGGTGTGGCTTTGGTATAAATAACTGCATCTTTTTTATTTCACTGGATGTGAGAAATAAAGGATTCAGTAATCATAAATGCCTTACTTTTAAAAAAATGTAGGCCTATATAATAGTTTTTATGTATTTAAATTATTATTTTCTTATTACAATAATAACTAAAAGCCAAAGGATGATTAGTAGGCTATACAGCCATTTTTAAAATATTCATTAGAGGAAAATAAAGTTGTGTTTTACACTATTGCATTAAATTTTTGAAGTGATACACAATATTTGCTCAGAACTGGGAAATCTTATTATTGACTTCAGAGAAAAGAGAATTTAAAAATTTTTAAATGAACGATGCACAGATGGAAGCTCACAGGATTGGAATTTGACTAAGTGAATCAACATCTCTGAGAAGACATGTTTGTTGTTCGTATCACAAATATGATAAAGGTATCCTACTGATTGTTTGGCTCAAAATCCACTTGTAATTATAAGAGGCTTCACATATTTATTCTATTAGAGGCTGATAATACATTTTTAATTTTGTGGAAATAGGACTGAATGAACTTTCTATGTACTTTTTTAAATATAAGTGGTTTATTGACCAAGAAAATTGAGGATTAAAATGTAGTTATACCATATACATAGGATAAATCTCAAAGGTGCATTTACAACCCTTCAGCTATTTCTTTGATTAGAATTTGGATATAGAATATTTTTTAATGTTTCTTTAAGGCTGTCAGAATTATAAAGAATTAATTTTATTTATTGTCAATTATGTCAAATTATGGCATCCTATACATATCCAAGCATTAACCGCTGCATCACAGGACATGACACTACTATTAGACATTTGTCACAATGAAAGGGCTAAATGATTATATTCTTCTAAAGATTAATTTGGATTTTCATTTATTATTATGAAATCTTTGTGAAGAACCATGTCCAATGTCCTGCATCCACCTTATCATTTACCAGTGCCAGTTCTAACTACCTATAGACCTTAGTGAAGCAATCCAAAAATTATACTGTAGATTCATCACATATATCTACCAGATTTCATTCATTTACCCTATTTTATCCCCAAAATGAGCACCAAAATTTTAAACATGATTGTTTGAAATATATCAGTGCTATTACTGGAAAATGATAAAAAAATGAAAGTAAAAGAACTTCCAAGTCAATAAATCCAGGATTGAGTTTTGCTAATATTATCATCAGATTCATTACACTGGCCCTTTAGTGACTCACAATTACCATATACTGCAATATCATTTTTTTGCAGAGCGCCCATTTAAAACCATAAGAGAATTATTCTGCATAAATGCTAATAGTTGATGATCTCTTGTGTTTATGGTCATATCCTTTGAAGCTCTTTTCTTTCCTGAAAAATAAAACAAATTCTATAATCTATTCAATCAAGACTCAAAATTCAGCTTTAAAATCACCCATATGAAAAAGAGTGAATTATAATGAGCATAGAAATTCTCTTCAACTTCATCAAGAAACTAATAGGTGAAGAGTAAATACAATAAGCGTTATATTGTTCTCTGAAAAACTTTCATTGTTTAATTTAAATCTGTTGTATAAACACCAATCTAAAACCAATTTAAATCTAATCTATTTTTTTGTTATTTTTATTTCATTAATCTTTTTACTGATGGATATAATAATATCTCCAGAAGTGTGACCCCTCCCTAATCTCTCAGCCACAGATTGCAATACAAAAATCTCTGTAAAAACTAAGATATGTTTTACAGTGCCATGTTTCTAATAATAAAAATTTAAAAAATTAACAATATCAGCTACAGTAGCTTATATTATAAAATGGAAATTTGTGGATATGTGTGTGTGTGTGTTCAATATGTTTAGCATACTTCCCAACACGGCACAAACTTGAAATTTGGCATATGGGTAGATGCCATAGTGCACACTGCACATAATGTAAAAAGTATAAAAATTGACTTTTTAATTTTTTTGTGGGGTGGGGGAGACAGCATGGCAGGAGATTTTCATGTAAAGAAAGAATAAAATGCTAGTTTTGCATAAAATGAGACTGCCAAATACTGTATATTATTCCGTCCTGCTATATTTCATTACATAAAAGAAACAGAAGAT
>PXIH01S0056569.1:0-12645 GCA_003024985.2 Euperipatoides rowelli
AAAAAAAAAACCCTCTGATTTTAGGCTAGGGGGTTTTTAAACCCCCTTAAAAAAACTCTAGCGCGACCTCTGGTAATAATAAATATTTAATGTATAATAATCAATTAACCCACAAAAAAATACATCTCTTCTTCCCTTTGGAGGGGAGATTTATTTTTTAAAAAAAAAAACTTATAATTTTAATTACTGTATTAGTGTATATAAGTAGGTCAGATCAGCTGTATAGATCAAAAACAAGTTTGAGTCCATTCTGATTTAAATTTCACTAAAAAAATTTAATCATCATAAATCATTTAAAAAAAATTAAATCTATTTACTCAAGCAGACCCAAACAGTTTGCTTAGCAGAAACTAATGTTTAAAAGTTTGTCAAAGATTATATCAGTCTGCACAAATACTTTTTTTTTTTTTAACAAAAGGGGTTTTCCAAATATAAAAACCAATACGTCATTTTCGTTTGACATTCTGATTTTTCAAGTTCGAGTTTTGAATTGAGTTTTTTTTTTTATTTTATACACGAAAGATAATTTCAATATTACTTGATTTAGTGTAATTTTTTTTTTTTTTTTGTTTTATAATAGAATTAAATTAAGCTACAAATAAAAACACATTCATATTTACAAAATTATTTTCCTAAATTGTATCTTTACTGTGACATCTGATCCACCATTCTCATATGGAACACATCCCATAGATCTGGTTGTCAGTACTTTTGACAATCTTAATTTTTAGTAGGTTTTAAATGTATTTTAGTGCATTACAACTTAGAGCCAGCAAAACTACTTAAAATTAAATACCATAAACACTATATTTATGTATTGAATTAAAATTTAGCAAGCATTATCTCCATACCAGACAATATTTTGTATGAATTAGGAATATGATATATTTTTACAAAAAAAAAAAAATTACATTATGACTAAACTGCAAATCAAAATTATCACATTTTTTTTTCAATGCTTAAAGTGGTTTAGCAATGATTTTTTTTTTAATTGATTTATGTTTAATCAATTTGGAAAATTTAAACTGAAACATTTAAAAATTTGCAAGTTTTTACGTTGTTTACAAAAAATAAACCCAAGAGCCGTAGCCAAAGGGTAAAATCTTGCTGGGGTAAAATGCATATCTGGGATCCAGACGCTAGACATCATTACGTTATTGTTTAGAAAAATAGTTAATCGATTTTATTACTTAAAGTTTTGAAGAAAAAAAAAAGAACAGAGAAAAAGTTACTTTCTTCGCATCAATATAAAATCCATAAAATTTTGAGATAATTCTTGGGATTGAAGTTGAAATCAATTAAGGAAAAAAAAAAAACTTCAAAATACCGGAAGGCTTTTGTATGTTATTAATTTGACACGATGAGAACAAAATGTTAACTATTATTTCCAAAGTTGTTAATATTTTTTAATGCAAAATAAATCCTGTTAAAGGTTTATTTTCAGCCTGCTTGTTTTGAGTATCTTTTATAAAAACCGAGTCACCGAGTGCAAATAATAAATAAAGCTTCAAATCACTGATCTACATTATGATTGGTCTGTAAAGGAAACGGTCCCTATTCTGGTCTGACAACCAGTCAACCACTAATCAGGGGGATATTTTTCTGCCAAAATTCGTCATAAGAAGGTTTGATAATTTGATACATATTGGCGTAAAAGTCGAATTTTGATGCGTTTTTGGACAGAATATAACAAATTGATTAATTAAGCTTTTTTTTTTACAAAAATACACATAAATCAATGAAGTTGAAATAGGCATTGATATACCACTTTAAAGTATCATTTATATTCAGTACATTTTTTTTTTCCTTTTAACTTACCTGATCTGTATACCAATAGTATGGAGTGGGATCAATGCCTTCTCTTTTGTAACCTGCTAATAAATCATCATAATCCCAAATCCTCATTGATCCCCCAATGATTTCACCTACACCTGGCATTAGTAAATCCACCTAAGTATCAAACACAATAGGAAACTTTCTAAATAAAGTCTTTAATGATAATTGATCAGTAAGATTACATTGTTTTTTATGCAAATTCAGAATGTATCATTTTATCTATTATTTATTTACTAAGGTTAGTATAAGCCATAGCTTTTTTTAACCTGATTATCAATTATACATCTTAAAATATCAAAATATTTTCTTCTTTTGTTATATGTTATTGTTGACAAATACTGAACTATATTAGTATTCTACAATCAACAGAAATCAAGGATTACTTCACACATTAAAAACAGAGAGAGTTTTCTTCTAGTAGTAAATTTTCTCATCCTCTTTTTCTCCTTTTTAGTTGTATGCAGAGATGCCAACCATTCCGGATTGTCTGTACTTATTACTCATTTACATTAACTATTACAGCATTAAGGAACCAGCAAAATTATTAAGGAATTTTTAAATTAATCAATCTTGATATTTTCACCAGGGCAATTAAAAATATTACTTCATAAAATAAATCATTGTCTAAGGGTCATCACGATTGTAAAGATCTAATACGGTAATAAGAATAAAAAAAAAGTTTGCATTACAGGAACGAAAATGTTGATATGCACCTAAAAATTCCAAATGTCATCTTTATAAATTTACAATGACGGGAAATCGCTTCTTAGATTTTTTTTTTTTTTTACAATGCTTGAAAGTTATTTAAGTTAAGCTAATTAAATGTAAAGTGCTTACTTTTCAAAAGATAAAGAAAATACCAATATATTTTTATTTAATCTTATAGTGGTAAACCGTATCATGATTTACTTCTAAAAATTTCGTACTTTCATTTTTTTTAATGACTGACAAGCAAATTGAACTTACTATTTACGTTCCCATAAACCTATTACACAGGTAGTTAGTTTTTAAAGTAAATTCAGTAGATCTAGTGCAAATCAGAAGATTTGGCAACTCGTACAACTATAATATTGGCACATGCAGAAATAAATTCAGATTTATCCAACTTATTTAAAACTACACTTTGTTTAAATCGTTTCATACCTATACATTTATGGTAGTTCTCTTGCAATTTGCCTTATTTATTTTAAATTATAATTGGAAATCATGGTCAATAATTAGAAAAAGAAATTAAATTTATTTATGATCCTGCCGATTTTTTTAAAAAAAAAAAAAAAGTATGAATACCTGTGAACTTTTTTTTTATTGATTCAACCGATCATAAATCTTCCAAGGTAATGTTTATAGGCATTGTTGCATAATTTTATAACACACAGACAAATAATAAATNTACNGTANATTCAGAGCAAAATACAAAGCTGCAATTTTTTTTCAAAATAAATCACATTTACTGTAATTCAGAAAAATATAAAGATTAGTAATGTACAGTATATTCAATTTCAATATACTTAGTAAAAATTCACCTTATAATAAATCATTACTTAAAGAGAACAGTGCGGGCCAACTCTGCTGATTTATGATAGTTTTTGTGTGGGTCCGATCTGAGTCAGTGTGCACGCAGCTTTAAAATGAAATATTGCGATTAATTTTTTTTTTAGCCCAAGAAACGATTTTGGTTGGACATAGCTGAATTAGCAACTACTCTTGTCTAGCAAAGAAAATTCAGGAGAAATTATATGATAAATGGTCAAATTCTTTTGTTAGGTTATATAAAACATACTGTAAGTAGCTTATAAAACAGTTTAGAAAAGGACAGGCCAGATAAAAATTAGAAATATTCAAGTATTTAGAGTTCGAGGTAGAGGAGGGAGACAAAATATTGCTTAAGAGAAATTAAATTTGTGTTGTGTGTCGGAAAAATTTTAATAAGCTGGCAAAGATTTTTTTTTTAACATCTCAAAAACAATTTTGGCCAGTAAAAACTTTTTTTTACTGATCAATGTGGTTCTCCTAATATGATTCTGAGGAGTGCCAAAATCTAGAATATCTGTCTGCTTTTCTCTATATATATTTATTTTCACTTACCGACTCTGTTAAACGATTGTCTTCTGGACAGCGTGACATGTAAAAAGATTTGATTTCTGCTGGAAATCGACACAAAAAGATGGGCTAAAAGAAAAGAAAACAAAAATATTGAATTTTAATTACAATACTCAAAGCTGTCCATTTTTTGGGCTAATATGTTACCCTTTAATAAATAAGCGAGAGAATAATAATACAGTAGAGCAAGATTATTTTACCTCATTAATTTTATCAGTCATTTTTCTTTCAGGAGCTTCTGGAATGTCCTGTTTAAAAAAATTAAAAAAAAAATTATTACTGGTGCACAATTTTTTTTTAAAACTATAAAGGAGGGAGGGGATAATATAAATTCAACCAATGGGATGCAAATTAACTTTATAAACTATTTATTTGCTCGTTTTAAAGTAAATGCTATGGCAGGAAACTAATTACAGATTTACAAACAGATAAAGGTTCAGTAAATAAAATACAATGTAAATTAATTACAGTATATCTGAAATTAAAGTGTATTATCGATAATCATTTTTAACAAAATTTAAATCGTATTATTTTTACCTAAAAAGTCTTGTTTCATTCATCACTTCTTCCCATTTAATCTTCATAATACAGAAAATATTTTATCAGACAAGTTTTCAGGGCGGATGACAGTATGCATACGTCATGAAATACTAAATCTTGTTTGTAGTATCCCATAATTAAAACACAAGGTACAAATTAAAACACAAGGTACAGTATTCTCCGTTAAGGTTTTAATATCCGGTATTCTCAAGAAAATGAATTGAGGGAAAATGGCGCCAGAGGTACGAGTCAAATTCTTTAGCGACAGTTGCTTGGCAATAAGATCTCACGAGATTTTCTTCAAAACTCGCCAGTCATGTATGCCTACTTTCATCCATCCTGAAAACATGTCTGATAAAATATCTGTATTATGAAGATTGAATAGGAAGAAATGAATGAAACATACCTTTTTAGGTAAAAATAATACGATTTAAATTTTGTTAAAATGAGCATTGATAATACACTTTAAGATAATTTAAAATCTGATTAGGTTACGAGAGGAGAAAATATAGGAAATATTTTATTGAATGAATTGCAGATTCAGGCAAAAATTGATATTTGAAATGATACTAGATGGAAATTAACAGTGAACAAGTAAAAGTTTTGCAGATGGTGTTTTATTGAATTACAGTAGTTGTAGAAAAAGTTTAAATCTTGATAGTTTCTTATCAATAAAAAACAAAGTGGATAGTTTTCGATATAACAATATTTAAATATCTATCTAATGTTAGTGAGCAAAAAAAAAGAAAACCCTGGGAACTATGTACATATATGATGTACAATATAGGTGGGGTTTTGGCATACAGTATATACCTAAAACATGTAATAAGTACAATATCTACAGTATGTAAAACTGAACTTTCCTGTGTATTTTGGTTCCACAATACATATTGTATTAATTAATTAATGATTAATAAATTAATTATTCTCATTGGTCGAATTTAACTCAATACTTGGAAAGCTTTTATTTTCTATGGAAGTGTGAAATATAGGGTATGTGTTTAGAAACTTCTTTTTGTNCGATCAAGTTTGTTGAATTTCCATGCTTTGTATAAATCTTTTGAGAGCTGAAGACAGAATTTAATTGTTGGTTAAAGTTTTTTTATCTTCACTTCTTTATCTTGTAATATATCTAATCTTTTTCTTTTGTCTTGCTGCAGGCCTGTAATTCATGTATAACAAGATCTCCATTTCTTCTTGCATTGATCCTAAATTTGAAAATTCTTTGCAGTTTATATCCTTATAATCTTACTATGTGCTCTTGTACTTCACTCTTCATACGGTGACTTTTTTCATCGTTTTACTCAGATTAAATCGATGAAAAAGCCTGTATTTTCTAAAGAATGGATACACCACATGTCTAATCATACTGTATGTGCTTGTATCATATCGGTCAGAAATATTTGCCGGCCAAGTTATGGACACATTTTCACTCACATAGCTGTACAGGAAATCATGTGACATTACAACACATCACTAGATATTTGCAACATTTATGAATTAATTAAATCAACATACTACTTTATTCCTTTTTTTTTTTTCTTGTTATATGTGATTTAGCAAGGATTATGTGTTTTCCTATTTGTTCTTTATATCATTTACCAGCGACTCCTTCCTCCTATGTTTTGATCCTGATCTTGGCAGATGTTTTGTCTAACTTTGTCTAACTTTGTCCTTGAGTTTTCCATAGAATTTACATACAGTATGTACGTATTAAGTTTCCCTTCATCACAACTTTCATTCTTCTATTTACTTATTAAGTTCCCTTCATCACAACCTTCATTCTCCTATTTGCTTATAAGTTTCCCTTCATCACAACCTTCATTCTTCTATTTGCTGATTTTATATCTTCCTTTTATAGTGCTGGATACATGAACACCGGTCTTTTTATGGTTTCTGACTTATACAAATGACCAGGGCTCAGCTATATTCCCTTTCTATAAGTTAATTGGCGGGTTTACAAATTCCCAAAAATGGTTCAACATTACTAATCTTATCCAAGTGAAAATTCTGCGTCAAATAAAATATTAAATTTATTTTTATATTACTAATAATGTCTTCATACTACATTCAATAGGATTCTCCATTTTCTGAAAATTAATCCAATATTAGCTTTATTAGATTTAATAGCTGGTTAGTAAATATTAGTTTTAGAATAACTAGTTCAAATCAACTTTGTCAATTATAATTCATACGAGCACTTCAATACACAAAAACCAAATCACTCAGATTAGTATTATAATTTGTTACTGTAATTAGCAACTTTATTAAACAATTAGTTGCTAACGATGACATTATGGTGACTGCATCTTGCTTCATGGTTATCCAACCTTTATTAATTGTAGACCCGTTTGTCATAATCGGCATTTTATTTATTACATTAATTTTAATTGTCCCAACACATCTTAAAACTTAAAAATAAATTTTTCTTACTTGTTTTTCGACTACAAAAAAAAAAATTCGTTTTTTTAATAAACTTAGTTGTGTACTTTGGTGATTATATAAACCTGCAAATAACTTTTCAACTTCTTGTCACAAGTTGTTTGATTATAATCAGAAATATTTGCAATTTTAGTAATAATCAAACTATACTCCTCCCCCCCCTCCCACACCAAGCTAATGTGAAAAATTTAAAGGTTTAATGTCCATGACAACCTACCACTATTGTGAAAAATTCCAAATTCTAGTAATACAGGGCTGATCAAGATTTATTTATTTTGTAACTTTTATCGTAATTCCAAAGTATAAATATCTTACCTCTCCAAATTCATAAAAGGTGCCATCATCTTTGGTGATATTGTGCTCTTTCAAGTATAGAATGGCATCAGGGTAATTCATCCTCATGAACGGCCTTTTAGGGGCTTTAAAATCCTTAACAGAATAAAAAAATCATATAAACTAGAAATAATATCGTATCAATTAATAATTAACAATATTTTATTACTTAACAAATATATTGCTTTTATGACCTATTTCTCTATTTTCATGTTTTACAAAGCTCTTTACCAATAAAGACTAAACACTTACTGATTAAATAAATAAATAAATATTTTATATCTTAGATTTAAGTATTGGTCAACTATGTATACTATACTCCATGAATCACAAGCAGGTTTCCGTGAACATTACTCCACAACTGACAATATACTGTATTTCTTTTATATTCGCTGATTTATACTAAAATCTCTAAAAAGAGAGCAAAATTATATGTAACTTTTTTGACATCTAAAGCCTTTTATAACTTGGTTGGATCATCATTTGATCTGGGAGTAAGTTCTAAATTAGTTAATTTTTTATCAAGATATTATTTGCAATTCTAAAGCAATTATTAATAGTGATAATTCTAAGCCAGAACAAAGTGGAATTTCTATTTCTAGAGGAGTCTTTCAAGGAGACTCATTAAGTCCCCTTCTATTTCTTATTTTTGGTCATGATTACTTACAACTAGGGACATGTTTTTTTTCTTATTTTTTTTTATTTTTTTTTTAAATTTCGTTTTTTTTTTTTTTTTTTTAAATTTTCTAGTTTTCAACTTGTTAACCAAAAGCTGACTTGAAAAAAAAAAACAGGAAAGACTAAACAAAGAGTTGAAAAGTTAAAAATTCAAAGAAAACAACTTTTAATCATTTATCTTAATTCTAAAAATAGTTTCAATTATAATTTTGCAACATATTTTTTTTTTACTTTTGTAAAATATAAATATCCCTTTTTTCGTGCATAATATTGCAATTTAATAGAATTTCGTTTTATATTGTGAATTTCGTCTTTTGTTATGAATTTCGTGTTTTGTCGTGAGGATTAAAAGTCTTTTTTCTTATTACTTTAATTGCAATAATTGAAGAAATTTAAAAAAAAAATTGTTATGAAGCAATTAGTTTTATTGTGTAGTACGAAAAACACATGCCCCTACTTACAACATAAAATAAATATATTTTCAGATCATTATTTTGGGGAAACTATTACACATACTTCTTTGCCTGCTCAATTAAGAACTAATATGGGAAGATCACTATTTATTGCAGGCTATGATTTTGTATTTATTGGCCAGTCTTACATCAATTAGTAAGAAATATTTTTTTCCTAAATATTCTCGGGTAGAATTTACAAATAAATTTGTTTCTGTTTTTGATATTTTAAAGGAACTAGATATTCAAACTCTACTTCCTCTTATCCTAAAAATGGAAACTGGTGGTTATACAGGTTTTTGAAACGCTCCATTGCAGAAATAAATATTGTTGCAATTATTTATGAATACTGTTTTTTTCTTTCTTATTCCTGCCTTGACCATTTTTACCAGTGATGTTAAAAAACAGCTTTGTGCTGAGCGGCAATCAACAAATCCAATATCGCAATGGAAACTTACTCTACAACAAATAAATATCACACTTTAAAAAAAAACTAAACGCCCCTTTTTAATATACTGTATTTCATTTAATAAGATATAAAGCTGTTCTGTGTTACAATAAACCTTGACAATAATAATAGTAGTAACAAACTAAATAATTGTTCTATTTCGGAATTTTAAAAAAAAGGAGTCTATTCTTGCACAATTTTATAAATACAATATCAAAGAAAGGGAATTTAAATTTCTAGTACAATTTCGATTTAATTTAAAGAATCCTAAATTTCTTTAAAATAAAAACTAAGTTATTTAAAGGAGCTCGGAGATTTGTCAGCAGCTTTGAATTGTATTTTCGGCATTATTGGCAATTTTGATTATTGTCCAGTTTCTATTTATTTATGGTTTAAAAAAAAAATTATGATCTACCGTACGTCAAAAATCTGTAATGGCAAAAATATACATCACTAAAAGTCGTACTCATTATTTTAGAACAGCAGCAAACTATAGTTTTTCATCTGCCGTGAAGATGACAGCTATCTTAAAAGTGCTCTGAAAACAAAAACGCGGATGTTAATTACTTCAAACTCTGATGAGCTCGGTCAGTTCTCCATGACGTATTTCTCTGTTCTCTGCTCAGAGAAAATTAACATTAGTAGCCATAGCCATTATGGTTGCCATGGAAACTTAAAGCAAGCTACCCACGATGAGTGCAGTTCCATAATCATGATAAAACAAAACCTTAAATTTTTATTTGTTTACTTACTGGATTGACTTCATAAAATAAATCAGAATATGGCGTCTTAAGCACCCTGTCCACTACATCGCAGACAAGGTCTTCAAGTCTATTCAGGAGATCTTCATATGTAATAAATGGACACTCGGCTTCAACATGTGCAAACCTGAAAAGTAAAAAAAATTTTGCATTAAAAAAAAAATTAACTTTTGACCAATTAATTCATCCAAAGAAATATGGCTAAAACTCTCTTAATATTTTGTTTATGATGGCTATGCCATCATAAATTGGATATTTAAATCAGTCATTTTGTTTAAATAATTTAATAAAAAAAAATATGGTAATTAATCTTTATTGATGGATGAGATATTTTATATATAAAAAAATATAATTATAAAAAAAAATAGTCAAGAAATTAACGAATGTTAAAAAAAAAATTCAAGGACATTTACTTAAAGTTGCTGTAATTTTCAGCATCAAATTTATAACAAGTCAAAAGTAATAAAAAAACACCATATTTATGAACATCGTACTGTAAATAAAAATAATTACAAAACAATCCCATTTTGTTATAATAATTTGTTTGGATCCCTTAGCAATCATTGTAATCCCAATCATGCTTCTAAAGAGTCACTCTATTCTAACCTTTATTTATAAGTAGAATTTTATTTATTATTATTAACCCTGTAGTCATCGTGGTATTTGTGAGATACTGTACATAATTAATATTCAAAAATTAATTTCTAGCTAATGCGCTGAACTAGAATATTATAGAGCCATTAAATGCTCCTAAATTAATGAGTTTTTTCATCTGTCAATTAGACGGTGTTGTGACGGCAAGGCATATATTGATTTCCTTTTATTTTATCTGTCGGATAAACTGCGACGACTCTCGTAAGTTTTGACTTTCAGGTAGCATAATACAAATATAAAAAAAACATTTAGGAATAAACTTATACATTTTCCAAATCAGAATTTAATGCAGATTTCAAAAATAAAAAGTAAAAAAATCTATCTCTAACGACAGAGAAACGGCATTGAAAAATGTAAGAAGGACTGGCTTTTTTTTTTTTTTTTTTTTTTATAGCCGACTTTAAGAAAAAAATTCATAAAAGTCTGTTTGTAGTTGTGTTAATCCCTCATTNGCTTTTAATTCTTTGCACAAAAAAACGCTTGAAATCCAAGATGGCGGTCAATCTGCCGCTTCCAGATGAATTCTGGGAAATTTAAAAAAAAAAAAATTTAATTAACTTTTAATGACACTTTATTTTAACCCATACAATTTTAATGCAAACCGTATAATAAAAAATTTTGATTTTCGACAATCCTGTCCCCTTAAAATTCCTGATAAAAAAAGGAACAAAAAAAATACTATTTAAGTTTTTTATATCTATATATATATATTTTGAAATATCTCAAAGATACACCGCGACTACTCATGTAACTTTCTGAACGGGACGACTGCCGGGTTAATAAGTATTAAAATATAATAAATACGCAACCAAATCCTAACAAGTTTTCTTTTTTTTTTTTTATTTTTTATTGGCGTGAATATCACATTTTTTCATGATCAAAGAGTTACCTCCACAAGCACACAGTAAAACTGCAATTGGATTATCAAATGTAATGAAATAACCTTATAATAACTGACAACAAATTCAATACATACATTCTGGTAACTTTTAAAAAAACATCATAGCAAAGAAAAACTCCTGTATAAACATACTAACTAGCAATCTAGTCTTGGACTTGATATTCTTCTTCTATATATTATAATGAATATATAGTAATATTTTATGTTTCTTTCCGTTAAGTCTGTGCTGTCTTCATTTCATTCGATTGTGTTTGTTTTTCAACTTTACTATTTGATAGTGAAGTTGTAACTATTGACTGGTCATCTATGACATTGTAAACAGATAATTGAACAGCTTGAAGGAAGTAATTAGTATTTTAATAAAGCTAATTTTGAAATTTACATGTTTGTGATTTTTAATGGATAAAAGACCATGAGCATGCATTTTTTATGTCTAGGCTTGGCGAATGGACTTTTTCTGTATACTGATGGCATGTGCTATTCCTGGTATATTATTGTATTATTATGGCAGTTAATTTGTATCTTATACATTTGGTGTCCACTCATTCCTGTGTGCAGTTTGTTTATTAATTTACAGTGAAGCTAAAGTTACTAATGATAAGCAATAAATATTATTTCATAAATAATAGTGATCTGTGTTTTTTGTGAGTGAGTGAGTTACTGTACCTTTCATATTTTCTATTCTACAGTCAAGAAGTAGTTGCAGAGACTATCTGTAGACACGGGCCTACTATCTTTACTATTAGTACTTCACATTCATTATAATAAATTTGGGCCATTACTTTTCATAAAAAGTGTCAAAAAAAGGCCATTTTTTGTTTATGTTACCTACATCTTGGATGACTGAAAATAGCTTTTGTATGTTTAATCTGACTAAACCTAGTGATAGCATGTGGATTTTTCTTTATTTAAAATATTAAAAAAAAATATTATTTTTTAAAAAAATATATGGAATAGCAGTTTAGACTAATAAAAGCAATGCTCACTCCGCCAAGTGTCTCCTGGTACGAGAAAGCTCCGCTCGATAAGATTGAGCTATGCAGAAGGCATCTCCAATAGCCGGGATAACAGTTTCTAAATATAACTGTGAAGACTGCGTTAAGAAAGCCTTAAACAAAAAAAAATTTAAAAATTAGAACAAAAGCAATAAAAATGTATCAATCTACTGTAATAGCATAAACATATAATCAATCAGATTCTTAAGTGATGCAGACCATTACTTCACATACTGTTTGTATGATGTTACAATTTTAATAGAGTTGCCAGATTTATTTTGGGACAAAAAAAAAGATTTTCACAAAAAATAAGGAAGATGGATACAGCATATAAATAATTTTTAGTTCATTATCAGTTTTAACTTGATTTCAGACATTTATTACTACTAGGACTCCAGTGTTGGTCGAATTTCGACCAATTAGAAATTCCTTTGTAAAAAGCCGCCACTCCTTTGTAAAAAGCCGCCACAATGCTAAACAATGAATGTTTTAATTTTATATCTAA
>PXIH01S0056649.1:0-10776 GCA_003024985.2 Euperipatoides rowelli
TTAAGGGTTGCTTGCCTAAAGGAAAAACTCTAGAAACGCCACTGCATTCCATAAAACATGAATGAAATCTGGGGTTAAATTTATAAACTAATGATTTATTGGTAACATTCAATATTTTCAAAAAAATGTATATTGTTCACGACTATTGAATTTTAGTCTAAAAAATAAATAAACTAAATAAATAAGGATTGCTGAAGAGCTATCCTTTCCTATAGTATCTAAAGTTTTATACGCCTCATTTGCATTAAAATTTTATGCTAGAGTTGCTCGATTGGGTTTTCTATGTTCAAATAGTGTTACGAATGTATGGTAGGTTTAAAAATAGAAAGGATTCCATTTCAAAAATGATGTATCTGATTATATTGATTCTTAAGTGTTCACTATATGTTTTATTATTTCCTGCAATTCACATTAATTACCACAGTTGACTGCATTCTTCATTGATCGGGGAGCCGAGTGATTTGCCACTCAAAGTTGTGTTTGTGTTTACAACTTGCTCACTCTCTCTACTGAACACACCTCCGAGGCATCAAGTTAAAAAAGTCGGCCCAGGCTATTTGATCATCCCAGTCGATCATCTCGACAATTTTTTTAGTTTTTTTAAAAATTAAATTTTACTTGAGCTCAGTTCTTCATTGATCTAATCGATAGCCAACTTGTATTCCAAATTTTTGTACCATATTCTCTAAAAGATTTTGAGAAGAATTTTAACTTATTAAATAGCCTATGTAAAAAAATGTTAACTGATTGTCTTATAATATGATTGTGAACTGTATTTGTATTTTTAAAAAGATCAATTAAAAAAGCTGGTTCATTTCCGTTACAAATCTTCCACATCATCACACCTATAAATCTATTTCTTCTAGATTCTAAACTGTGCCAGCCCAATTTTACAAATCTACATTGGCACTGGAGGGACTTGGTCCAAAAACAAACAATCTAACAGCAAAATTAAATATTCTTTGTAATTCTTCAGATAAAAGTTTACCGCAAGAATTGTAAACAATACAACCATATCCAATCTGGATAAACCAGAGCATTGAATAACAAAATAAAGATATTAGTATTTAAAACGTTCCTAAACTTCATAATATAATATAGGGTTCTCATCGATGATCGATATAGTCAATATGAACATCCCATTTTAGGAACTCATCCACAATAATTCCAAGTCTTTTTATTGAATAACTTGGATTAAAAGTTTCATTGTTGATAGTTAAATTGAAAAAGTCAGTTTTTAATATTGCTTTTTTTTTCCTTGTACCAATTAACATTAATTTTGTTTTTTTTTATCATTAATTTCCAACTTATTATTCTTCATACATAGGTAATTTATCCTAATATCAGATTCAATATGACCCTTAAGTATATTTAGATCCTGATGGGCATACCAAAGAGTTATGTCATCAGTAAAGAGAGAAATTTCACTAAAATTTAAATATTATGGTAAGTCATTAATATAAGCCATAAATAGCATCAGAGAAAGTATCAAACGTTGGGGGACTCCATACTTTACTTTTATAAATGATGACAAAACACCTTTCATTTGGGTTACCTGAATTCTATCAGTTAGAAAGTCTGAAAACCTCATATAGCTTTAAGGGGCCAGAAACCTTGTTTTCACTATACTAAATCAAAGTGATAGAGTGTAAACTGGAAGTGATGCTATAATGGGATGTCATATTCACATATATGTTTACGAAACAGGAACTAGAGGTTTGCCATCTTGGACAGGATGTGGTGACCTTTGACCAAGATTATGAGATTACTTCTAGTAGGTGGAGCCTAAATTGAATGTGATTTCTAATGTGAGACCTTATGTCCAAATATGGTACAAAAAACACTTAGACTATACCTTTAATAAACATGCATAAACTAGCACTGGAAATGTCCATAACTATTGATTTACATAATAGCAACATTAAAAAAACAAAAAAAAACTCTTAGTTTTCAAGTATTGCATTTTATCAATATCCTATCATCACATGATTGTTCTAAAATCTGATATTAATCAATTAAAAGCAGCATACTTACATTCAATATATTAATACTCCTTATCTGAAAATGTTGTGATTGAAATGATCTGTATAACCTAACTAGTGTCTTAGTCAATGTATTTTCTTAACCTATATTATGTCTTAGCCATGTTATTTCTAGTCCATATTGTTTCTTATCCTATCTTGTTTCTTAAACCACATTGTTTATAATCCCATTATTTGTTAATTTATATAATTTCTATAACTTATATAATTTCTTAATCCATGTTGTTCTTAGCCCATATTGTTTCTTAATAAATGTTGTTTCTTAGCCCATATGTTTCTTAGTTGTTTCTCAGCTCATATTATATCTTAGCTCATGTTGTATCTTATCCTATATGTTTTTCTTGCTCACATTGTTTCTTATCTTATATTGCTTTAGCTTCTTTGAAGTTTCTTTACACTACTAAAATGTTATTCCACTAATATATTTGCAAATATATATTTCTAAGATAATCCTTACACTTTTAACACCTCAGATTTAAAAGTAGAGAATAGTTCATTTAAGGCTTTAACCTAGATATACTTATGTAGGTGTTTCCCTGACTTTAAATTACATCTTGGATATTATGTAGGACCAAATTAAATATTTGATTGTCTTTTTTTTTCTCATTTTTTCTTGTACACCGCTTCCCTTAAAGAGAATGAAAGAAATAGATACTCATTCAAAGATAATATTATCTTCTTGGAGAATTTAAAAGTGTAAATATTACTAGGAGAAGATATGTGACAGCAATCAAATGTAATGAGTTAAGAATTTGGAAACCATCGTATTTATTAGTTATGATGCACAGGGCCGCATTATCCATTAAGCCGACTAGGCACAGTGCCTAGGACTTATGAATCTTTTACGGACAACAATATTTCACTGAAAAAAAACCTAAAAAAAAAAAAAATCACAAAATAAGAAGAAATCAGCACATTTTAATTTAAAATATTATTTAGATATGTGAATGACAAAAACAATAATTTAAGTTGTTGTGTTCCTCAACAACTCACTGCTATAATAACAGACACAGTAGTGTAGGTCTAGTAGATATTTTCAGTTTAATGTTTAAATGTTTACTTTGTGACATTTTTTTCTGTGCATATTCAGTAATTATCTCATTGAATGGCAATTATTGCATAACATCGTTTTCAATTGAAATTAGTGAAAGTGATGGTTGCTGCCCCATTGTTGATGGGAGATCATTTTTTATCAATTTCACCTTTTAGAAGCTTCTTTCTTCTTCTGCATTTGTTCTGAAAATGGGGCGATAGATTCTGAATGCTATGTTTAATTTGGAAATATATATACTGTAAAAGTGCCTAGGGCCTATGAAGTTCTTAACACGGCCATCATTACACTTGAATAGGCTTTTTGAATGGGAAGTGATGCCTATTTGACTAGATACAGATTGATTTTGGATAGATATAAAAATGGATTTGGTAGATTTTTTTCAATGTTAAAACTCTGCCATCAATGACAATTGCATATAAACTATGAAACTTTGTCATGTATTTTATTTAGGAAAATCAATGTTTTTTTTTTAAAAAATAGTACAACAATTTGGTCAGATTCCATTATTTGCCCACCAATATGTCTGATGGTAGTAAGTTGAAATTATTTAGATTGTCACTCATCAAAATATTATTTCACCTCTAGATTATCCTAGGGGTCAGGGCTACGGTAAGGTTAGGACTGTAAAGAAAATATACTAAAATCAGCGATAAAAATACTAATTCTACATGCTACAACGTTTTAGTTGTCACGTGACTCCTAACGTTAATTATGTTGGTGGGCAGATAACGCAATTTGACCCAACAATTTAATACATAAGAAAAATATATAATACAAATCTTAATTAACAGAAAAATCCAGGAAGTACACTAATTCAAATTCATGCCATCATTAACAATACAAATATTGTACAAACATTTTGTATGCCTAAGCAAAACCACTCAGCTATGGTCCAAAGTTCAATGTTTTTTTAAGCATTAATTTATTTGTAATATATACATTTAATAAATTTTAATATAATTATGATGAAAGCATAAAAGAAAAGTTTGCCAAAGGCAGGAAATATTTAGCAATAGTTAGTTATGAATTTTGTTTCTAAAATGCATTAGCCAACTCCCTGTCAAAGGGTTAATTTGCACATTTTTTCACATATTCTATATTTTTAAGACTGATTTTAAAAAGTATCACATTTTTGACTTGAGCTCTTTTCTTGTTTTTACCAGGTTATCAGAAATGCAGCACTTGTTTTAAGAGGTCAGCATTACAATTGATAACCTTTTACTTAAAATTGAAGATAAGCTGGTTTTGATAGCTAGATAATGTTCAAGTGATTGCCTACTTAATATCATAAAAAGGGGAGGTAACAAAGAAGGGTAGTCAAAATAATAACTGATAAATTAGAACCTCGACATAATATGAACTTCAGGAAGGGAAACGTGACTGGCATATATCCCAAGAAGGCATAAAAAAATAACTATCTAAAATTGAGATAAGCAAATTTACATAAGCATAAAAAAGAGATTAATATATCTTTCAAATACTATGATCGAAGTTTTAATTAACAAATGACTATATTCAATATTATCTAGCATAAAGTGAAAATGACATTTCATTTAGCCAAATTCTCACTTTTATAATTAAATTAGAAGATTAAATAGTTACCATGAAATAACAATAAAATGAGCTTATAAATGATTAAAATATTTATCAAAAACAAATTAGCTTATCCATGAATCAGAAAAAAATATTTGAAGAAAGAAACAATAAATTTTAAGGTAAATTAATTGTAATAAAAAATTATGATGCAAATGTTTTGAAATAGTAAACAATAATGGCAATTAATTTCTATTTAATTAAAGACTGTAAATATATTAAGTATTTATTAATTAATATATTTATAGTCTTTCATCTTCCTCTCAATTTTTCTCCCTCCCTCTCTCTGTCTAATTTAGTGTTGGGATAATCAAATACTTTTAATAATCGAATAAGTGGTATTCGAATAAAACAATATTCTAATAACTAATCGAATAAAATATTCGAATAGTTTTGTTTTTGAGCAATGAATAATCTTATCAACCTCAAGTGAAAATAAATAGTTTATAGAATGCAATATTTGAATAATTGTAAACACTATTGTTAGTATTATTTCTGAATATTATAAATTAATTTGTTTCATACAATTAAAAAACAAAGTAAAATAGAGTAAAACACATAAGAGACAATAACACAAATTAGTGAAATAGTTAAACAAATTTTTACATTAAGCAAACAGCTTTCTTGTACATTTGAATCATAGTGCTAGTTGAATCAAATGAATAACTATTGGAATGACTAGGGCCTAGCTGAAGCAAAGTTTTATGAACTTTTAGTCACATGATCAAGATGGATAGCAGCATTGTCCTAACCTTTCCCTAACCCTGAACCCTAACTTCTACTATGTATTAAACCAACTATGCCCCAACCCTATGATGATGAAGGGGTGAAATAATCCTTTTTTGATCGATTTTGATCATTTCAACAAAATTTACATCCGCCATACTGTTAATCAACCGTTAACCAATCAGCGGCACTATGCACTTGAAAAGTTCACAATTCTGTGCTTCCATTATGCGCTAATATTTGAATGTATGTGAATTAATTACATTATTTTAATGTAAATTTTCTGAATAGTCATGTATGAATTTCCGTGAAAAATTATTAGCTCTAAATATTTAAATGCTTGCATAATAATCGATTACTTGAATAAAAGTGAACAATTTGAATGTTTTGGAAGGCAATTTAAAAAATGCTACAATAAAATAAAATTTATAAACAATAAATATTTTTTACAAATAATTATATTTTCAAATTTAAATAACATAATTATATTTATTTTAAGGATTTTTACATGATAACAACAATGCCATATTTTACATGTAAAAATGTATTTTTATATTTTGCATATTTATATTTTGCTAATAGGCCAGTCAATAAGGGATTAAATGTGGAAAAAAATGGTGGAAAGCTGGAATAAAGTTTAATATGTTTGCAATAGTGCCCTTTATAACATGTTAATTTTGCACCCCTGTACCACCCCGGATTTGGCAGCCATTTTGAAAAAATGGTGGCCAAATTTAGTTTTTTTCAAATATCTCGCTTGTGAAGCATTCTAGATCAAATTATGTAATGGGTAAAATAAGCTACTGAAAGTTCTGTATAAAGTCCAATACATTTTTTTCATAGGATGCATTGTTTAGCTGCTAGAGGAATGAATATGTACCCAACTTCTTCTCCAAATCATTTTTATCACTGAAATTGAGTAAACATTCCCAGAAAATGCAAAATTAATATGTTATAAATGATACTCTTACAAACATATTAAATTTTGTTTTAACTTTCCACCATTTTACTTCACTTTTAATCCCTTATTGACTGGCCTAATAGATTAATATCCATTTTCATGCACTATTAAATAAGTCTACAACCAATTGTCTGCACTAAAGGTATACATAGTTTTATATTATTATTATAGAACTGACAAATGTTATTGCTAGTGGTTATAAGTAGTCAATAGTGAACATTTATTCTGAATTTTGAGTTAATTTTTTTTATTGTCTCTGTTTCAGGAAAATGGTTGTGTCTGAATCCTAAGTTGTAAAGATGTCATCATTAGGTTTGTGTTTCATTTGCGAGACACTTCTCTCGGAGAGTGCTACTCGTGAAGTAAAAGAAAAGGGAATAAAAACGATGATAGAATGCAGTGCAAAATGGAAAGATGGAAAACATTCTCAATTAACTGGAATTCAAAGCATAATTGTTCATGAAAATTGTAGGAAACTTTACACAAAACAAAGAAGTGCTACAGCTTACCAGTCAAAAAAAAAAAAAACTGTCTGAAATTTACATTGGCATCTAGCAGATCTGAAGACAAAAGTTTCGATTTTCAAAATTTATGCATGTTTTGTGGAGAAAACGCATCTGAAGAATTTCAAAAGAAACAAGGCAAAAAAGTTGTTAGTGAATGTGAGGCTGTACATCTTGTCGAGATCCTCACAATCAAGGAAAATATTATGGAAACAGCCAGTAAAAGAAATGATGACTGGGTCAGGCAAGTTAGTATTAGGATTGGAAATGTTCACAATTTAGTTGCTGCAGAAGGTAGATATCATTCTTCATGCATTAAGAATTTCTACAAGCTATGTTCTGGAATGAAACAAGGTCGTCCTAAAGAAACTGCAGTTTCAGACACAATGTATAACATGCTTTCAACTACTTAGAAAGCAATCAAGATGAGTGTCAATTTTCAATTTCTGAGATTTTTGAAAATTATGATGGTGACATACCAGCAGAAAAAACAATTAAAACAAAACTAAGAGAAAAATATGGAGAAGATATTTTTATATCATCACATATAAATAGAAAACCTGTAATATGCTTCCGTGACACTGGACATAAAATTCTAACCAATGCGTAGTATGATAGTCAGAAACTAAGTGATCCATCTGAAGAGCGATTGAGAGTTGTAATGGCAGCTGCAAACTTAATTGCTGAAGATATTAGGTCTCAAGTGTATGAAATTGATCAGTACCCCTCACCAGGTGATTTTTTGGATGAACTGAATTCACTCATACCCCAAACTTTGATGTGTCTTATTGAGACAATTATATTAAAGAACAAAAAAGGAGATAATTCTCAATGGGGGAAAAAAATTGCAGGCATTTCGCATTCCATAATTTTGGCGTGTAGGCCACAGTCCTTTCTATCAACCTTACAAGTAGGACTAGCAGTGCATCTAAATGAAAAATATGGCTCAAATAACCTTCTCAACATTCTGTCTTCATTAGGATTTCGTGCATCATATAATGGAGCTGCTATGTTTCAAATTTCAGCTCTTCATCACCCACAAGAGAAGCCTCTGATTAATTCATTTATGCAGTATGT
Organism: Euperipatoides rowelli; assembly: GCA_003024985.2. NCBI lineage: Eukaryota > Metazoa > Onychophora > Udeonychophora > Euonychophora > Peripatopsidae > Euperipatoides > Euperipatoides rowelli. Next base: position 7,957 of record PXIH01S0056649.1, read on the forward strand.
TTTTGATAATGTTGATGTCAACATTCACACTTTGGATGGTTGAACACTTTCCACAGTATGGACGAAATTCAATGTGTTACTCCTGCTCCACAAGATTCTCCATATAAACAACCTATTTCAAGATTAAAGAAGATCCCACCAGCATTTTCCATTGGACAGTTTGGTAATGTGCCTATAAAAACATTTGAAAAAACAATGCTCAAGATGTAGCAGATGTAGTTGTCAGAGACCTAAAATTAATCAATGCAGTGTCAAAATATGTCTCAATTTCTGGTAGGGAACTGAAATGGCTATATGGAAAATGGAAAGGGCTTCCAGATGTTCCAGGCTGAAATGGCTACATGGAGAAATGTACAGTGAATTTACCTTTTTCAAAATCAGAAATGATATATTATCACCAATGCACCACTACGATACCATTTTCACTGTACTCTGCAGTTGATAAATGTCAAGAATGTCAGCAAAATACTTACTTTGTTAGATTTGATCAACCATTCTATTTAAAAGCTTGTGATATTATTGAAAAGTGTGGACTAGGTTCAAAACTGAACAATGTTATAGTACGACTAGGAGGCTTTCATCTGTTAATGTCCTTTTTGGGTGCAATAGGTTTCATCATGGAGGTAGTGGCTTGAAAGATTTATTTAGTGTTACTTACACAGCAGCCTCAGTGAATAAAATGGTAAGTGGTCACGCATATGCGAGAGCACTCAGAGCACATGAAGCTTTGGCTGCAAATTCTAAAAGTTAAAACCAAATACTAAAGATTTCCATGACGTCATAATTGAATACCAAACCAAAGTGACTTCTGGTGTCCAAAGTGACAAAGTAAGCAGATATAAGATATTCATTATGGTATTTACATTTTCAAAATATTTATATGGTCAATATTATTATTATTTATCAAATTCTGCTTATCATTTTGGTACTGGTAATAACCCTGGACATAATGTTAATTAAATATTAATAAGTAAAGTTAGCACTAAAGCACCAAATAGACCCTTATTCTCCATACATGCCCAATATTTTTGGTAACCCCAATTCTGAATACAAGTAGTACATAATTAGAAATAATTCATGTTAATTTCATAACAGGAGTGGATTCCAGAAATCATTTTTTTAAATCCTATCATTTTTACAGATTGAATTTTCAAGTTTGAGTTGAGTTTCAGTATAATGAAGAAATATGATTCATGTGTATTATTTGTTATTCTTCCTAATTGAACTATTAATTAGCACCATGTTAGCTGTGATGCTTCAATAAATTAGAAAGTACACCATCTTCAGCTGCAATGCTGAAAGATAGCTTTCACCAAGTGCACAAAGCTACAACTAATGAAGAGACGATTTAAAAAAAGCTTTTAGAGATTATAGTTGAAGAAAATAAAAATAAAAACTAAGGAACCTCCTTGAAAATAATATGCAGTGAAAGGAGTTATAACAGATGATTTTTTTTAGTGAAAGAAAATGATCTTAATTTTCTTTTTTTCTTTAGCAAAAGACTTTTAAAAGAGTAAGTAAAAGTTTTTAACCTTTCAATTCTTTTAAAGTTTAAAATAGTGTTAAAATAATTTAATTTTTAAACTAAATTTAATACAATATTTTCTATTAAAATGTCAAACAAATCCTGGATGAAAACTTTACTTGAAACAAAGTTCTTAAAAAAACTTTCATACCATGAAACCTATGACAGATTGTAACATATTTTAAATATTCCTTAAAAATAGAACCACCTAGGGTGGTATTAAGTGCTGAGTGATTATGTACACTATCAAGATGTCTGTGCCAAACACTCTAAAGTTGAGCACAGAAAGAAATACCAATAAATATTTAATTTATCTATTACTTCTAACATATTTAATTTTTTTTTAAAATAAGAATAAAACAAAACAGATATCATTCCTGACAAAAACAATATTATGTTATCCCATAGATGCTACTTGAGTTGTCAATTTTTTTATATAATAAGAAAGCAAAAGACATAATAAAATTGTAACAGTTCCTTAATGATAACCATAGCAATATGATTTGAAAACAAAACTTAGAATATAAATAGTCTATATCAATTTTTTTAAAACAAGAATAAAATTTAATAAAGAAGACTATACAGTATTATACAACTCAACAAGCTAATTTAAATAAATAAATAAATCATAAATGCCACAACAATACATTTTGAAATAAATAATGACATTATCAAAACAGGATTCTATTTACTTTAATAGTATATTTGGGTAAATTTAGCTATAATAACTAATTTAAAGTAAATAAATTAATATAGTTTATTTTTTTCTTCTTTTATTTAATTACAGTTTGATGGAGTGTGTTGACCAAATAACAAGATAGTTATTTAAACCAAAATAAAAGATAATTATGATTCCATGGTTTTAATAGAAAATACAAAAATTTATAATCTGTTCTGTTCGGAGATTACTATTTGTCCACACTGTAAAATTTTTAAGTGTTAAAAGTATTTCTGATCATTATTTCTCATTTTTTATTTCATTCAAGTAATTAGTTATTTAAATTATCTTTCATGAATATTTTTATATGCCCCATTTTTAATTAAATTCCATCCATCACTCTTTATAAAAATATACAGTGTGTTAATCAATTTACCTTTTCACAAAACTAGGTTAGCGGCCTATTTCTTAAAATCATTTAGCTTACAAACATTTATGGGGTTATATTTTTTTTTTTTACAAATAAAAATATAATTTTTATTGTTGTTAATGATTAAATATTTAGTTTAACATTTAATCAATAACAAAAAATGTACTGTAATCAATACCAGCATAATGTGCCGGTATAATGTAATAC
>PXIH01S0056692.1:0-11919 GCA_003024985.2 Euperipatoides rowelli
CAATCATATTATTTACTAACTATTAATTACAGTATAAATTATTATATTATATAAATACATTATATTATTGTTGTTGTTGTTGGAGTCTGAACATATAAGAAGCTGGACATGTATCTCTTTAGGAGGTCCATGTACAGGGTTGTTATAGTATGGCCAAAAATGAATAGAAATTCTCTATGGTACAGTAAAGAATTTACCAAATCCAACAAGCTTAATAAGCTTTATACTAATAAGGAGCAGCATGAAAATAACAGAACATGTACAATATAACAATTGAGATAATGGAAGCATTTAACAATAGTAGGCCTAACCATTTTTCAATTTTTAATTAACTAAATAGCACTTATTTATTTTTTTAGAACTTTAACAGTGCTTGAATGATGTTAAATGCTTAAAATAAAATGTATTTTTTTTTCTAATTGTATATAGTAATGTGTAATATGTAGTACTATTAAAATTTTGCAAGTACTTGTAATTTAATGCTATTGCTATTTAATCTTGTTATGGCCCATTATTCTTGTAGCTTGCCCACCATTCAATATTTATATTATATTGAAATTAATTAAATTGATTCACAACTACTTTAAGTATATATGGTGTTTTAAACTTAATCAAAAATAATTTCTGAATTCTTGAAAATACTAATTTAGAAACACTACATTTGTAGTAGAGCACCAGTATACCGTATCAATCCTGTGGATGCTGGAAAATCACTCTAGAAGTAGCTTAGTTGTAGTTTTTTTAACATCTACAAAACAAAATAGCATCATAGAATGTTATGTGGAAGAAAAACTGGTCGATGAAAGATTAACACATTCACTGCGGATGATTCAAAGTCTCAGGGGCAAGAGTTGATAAAGGTTTTTATTGTAAATATGTACCTGAAGTTTAAAGAAATAAACCTAAACCTATCCGAGTCAACATGGATTTTAAACAATATGCCGATGACTCGAATCCGAGTAGTTTGTGTTACAAGTTTCAAAATATGAATTGGGCAATAGTGTTAAACATTTTTTTATTATTTAGGCACATAAAATAGGATATAAAAAAACATATTTCCGGATCATTTGAAATTTTCTTTAGTTTTGGGTCACAATNNTATTATTTTAAAGATCTATCAAAAGTGATCTGAAATTTTGACTTTCAGGTAGCGTAATACATATTATAAAACATTTAGGAATAAACTTATACATTTTTAAAATCAAAATTTAATGCAGATTTCAAAAATTAAAACCAAAAAATTATATCTCCAACAACAGAGAAACAGTAATGGAAAATGTAAGATAAACTGGCTTTTTTTTTTATTAGCCGACATTTAGAAAAAAAAAAAAAAAAAATAAATATGTTTGTTGGAAATCAATTTGCTTTATATATTAAATTTCCTGATAAAAATAGAACAAAAATACTATTTAATTTTTTTTCTATCTGTTATAGATTTTGAAATATTTAACATAATGTATTATTTGTACAATCAGTAAATTCGATCGTAATGAATGCCGACATATAGAAAATAAATCATAAAACATTTTAGTTGGAAATCAATTTGCTTTATATATTAAATTTCCTGATAAAAATAGAACAAAAATACTATTTAATTTTTTTTCTATCTGTTATAGATTTTGAAATATTTAACATAATGTATTATTTGTACAATCAGTAAATTCGATCGTAATGAATGCCGACATATAGAAAATAAATCATAAAACATTTTAGTTGGAAATCATTTGTGTTTATATATTATAATTCCTGATAAAAAATAAAAGTTTTTGTCATTATTTTGCATAAATGTGTGACTCGGATCCGAGTCATTCCGCACATAGTAAAAAGAATAGTAGCAATATGCGGCTGACTCAGATCTGAGACGCAGCCTAAACACTACCCCACATTTCATAATAATTAATATTAAGTATTTTATATAATATTATCATAATATCTAAATACATTTTATAAGAAAAAACTATTCAGCATAAAGGATGAGTATTGCAAAATCGTTCCGCAGCAAACGTGTTAAAACTATAGCAACATGTAAAACAAAGAATAATTTACCAAGTTAAAAATGGTGTTTAACTTCAAATTATCATTTTAATAAGCCTGAGTTGATCCATAAAAATAAAGTTATCTAGCCTAGCTGAATTTTTTTAACTATTGCAGATAAAAGTTAAAATATTTTAAAAGTAACAATTATCAAACCAAATTACAAATTATTTTAAATACTGTACTATAATTGAACACCTGTAACTCTATTTTACCACCAAACACTAAAAATACAAATATGTGCTAAACAAATGGGACAAACAGAATGAAAGCAAAATTATGGAAATACATTTAAATTTTTTTAAACAACTTTAATATACAACAAACTATGTGCCCTGTACTCTATATGCGAGAAAGTCTCCATTTTGTAATATACCGCCTATGCTTTTTGCGTATATTACAAAATACCTATTGCCACAATTATTTTGTTTTAATTACATTTTAGTTAATATGTTCATGATTTATTAATCCCAGACAGGCATCAGCTGATGGCAATTGATTATTTTTGACAAAAAAATTAAATTAAACCAAGCCAGCAACAAAACAATTTTTTTTTTTTGATAAAATGTATGATAAATATTTTGAATATAATCAAATAATGAGATATTTTTAAAAAATTTTTGTAGATAAATTAAACTTATAATTTGCATTCTACATTTTAAAATAGGCAACTTAAAAGCCAACTGAATAGGTGATACACGGTTTACAGGAAATCAACATTTCATCATCCAAATTCCAGAGATGACTAGCCTACTAGATTCGCTTCTCATATTCAAATTTCAATTGACAAAACATTTTCACCATCTTGATATTCTTAAACGTAATTAGAAAAGTGAATGACTTATTGCACTAATGTAATGGGTGGTGGAGGTATGTTGCAATTATTTTTATTTTCAAAGATAGTTACTATTAAAAAAAATTCCACTGGAAAAAAATATTTTAAAATGCATAAAAAAAAAGTTATTTAAAGATAAAATTAAGACTATTGCTATCCTCAGTCTGAGATTACAATTTGAAGAGTCCACATTTTTTTTTGGCTCTGAGATTAATTTGATGATTACAGTCTCTACAGCTGTTTTCTTTGTAATGATTTAACATGTAAATAGAGGCATTTTTAATCTGTATTAAAGGTCATTTTGATTTTTTACAAGTATTTAAACATTTAGACCATATGATATACAGCTTTACACTGACAAATATAGCAAATATTCTATAGTTAAGTATAGCAAGCTGTATTCATTTATAGGCTATGATGTCACAAAATATCTCCCCTGGTGTGTAAAATGGACAATGTTGTTTTAAGGGTGAGGAGCTAAAGACAATTATTTTAAAAATTGAATTGTAAATAACTTTTTTGTTTTTAATTTTTTTTCTGGTGGAATTTTTTTTTTAGTAAAAATCTTTGGAAATCAATAATTAAAAAAAATAAAAATAATCCGTTACATTTGACCTTTAAGGCTCTAAAACAGAATATGCTATTTCCAATTTACACAAAATTAAAAAAAATAAAGTGACAACAGCAACAAAAATCCAATTGAAACTCCTAGTCTTAAAAAAAAAAAGAATCAAAATGAATCTCTTATTGACATTCGTTTATAATTTGCTACTTTTTATAATTTCTTCTAAAGTAATTTAAAATAGCTTAAAATTGCAGAGTTTACAAGAAATCAGTTTGCTAAAGCACATAATGTAGGCCTACATACATAAAAAATAATCACTCTCCAAACACTGTCATTCCTGCTTCGTTAAATGTGAAAAAAAAATTTCATCACATTATAATTTCAATTGACAAAACATTTTTACCATCTTAACATTGTTATTTAGTTACATTAAATTATATACTTAACTTACTTGTGTTATTTGTATCTGGAAAGTGGTTTGCGGATTTCTGAAGTGTGTTTTGTAATGTTTGATAGCTTCATCACGCCGATTGAACCCATTTTTACATTTATAACAATGCCAGTGTGCCCCTTTAAACTTCTTCTCTCCTTTAATAGCACCAACTATGTCACAGTGATCACAGCACCTCAGAATCTTTAATCCTAAAATTTTAAATGAAGTAATTTAATCTACACATACACTCATATTTTCATCCAAATTGAAAATAATTTAATTGCAGCCTAAATACTCAGCACACATATCAATTATTCTCAATACAAGGAGAATAATTGAAATGTTTCAAAATACCGGTACATTTAAAGATCACACTAGACAATATATTATGTACTTGAAATTATATAAATAATTTTAAGACTAAAAAAAAAGTGGCTAATAAACAGTCAATGTGATATTACAATTATAATGTGTATACAATTAGACTTTTTAAGTCTGTAGTTCTTAATGGTGATAAGACACTAGTCAAGTTACCATAGTCTGTATGTGACAAAATTAAAATTAATTCACTTTTCTACTTAATCCTAGATTTCATAAAATATACTGGTAGTAAAAAATTCTTACCACAATAGTAATAAAGTAAAAGCAGTTGTTTACTCTTATTACTAGAGAGAAGTTTTAGCTTTATTTGAAAATAGTATTTGTTGGGGAAGGGAAAAGTTTAAATCTACATCAAATATTTCAATAACATCATGTGTTTGAACAAAACAATACTTTGCACTCCAGTAAACTGTTTAAAACTTCAATAATAAAAAAAATACAAATGAATTAATCCCACCCTCCCCTTCCTCCAGAATAATTTAAAATCTACATAAAATACCCAATAAACATGTGATTGGGCAAAATACTATTTTAAGATTTGATATTCCAAATTCCAGTCAACAATTTAAGGCTTCAACTATTATGATGAGGTGAGAGGATAGACAAAATTTAATTGCACACAAAACAGCCAATAAACATGATTGAACAATAGAAAAATTTCCTATTGGAAACCTCAATAAACCTTTTAAAACTCAGCAAAATTTTATATTTTTTTCATTCCTTCCCCCAGATGGGAGGGACAGGTGAAGAGGAGCTGTAGAAAGTTAAAATCTGCAGTAATATATACCAATTAATAAAGACACTTGGAAGAGCAGAAGAACATGTAGACATGTTGAAAATGAGATGCTGGATAAATAAATTCAAGATGATCAATCATGCAGGCCTACTGTATATGTTTAGTGCGAGTTTAACTATTTGGATAAAATTTTACATGTGTGCAAGTTTTATAAACATATCTATAGAGTTTTAATCATTCAATTCCAGCAAAAGTACAATGTTTGATATGAAGCAATACTCTTGATGATTAAGCAAAAAAATAAATAGTGAAAGCAATCATTGTTACTTGTCAAGATTATTAGAATATACTGTATACAACATGCACTAATATATCTGCAATACAGATGCTGTAATTACGATTTGGATATTATTATCAAACAAGGATAATGATAGCCTGGCCTGTGGGCTGTTCAGGTTTTACCCCATCTTGATTATTATTATTTTTTTTGGTTACAACTGCTTTGTCTAATCATAAATAACAATCAAAAATACCCCATCAAAATAATTTGTTTTATTAGCATCAATAATAATTCTAATTAATGTTTGCCCCTTCCCTCACCCAGTAAAATTAATTCTATAAAGAAATGCTACTCTTAAAGCACATATTAATTTTTTTTTTTTAATTTATAATGCCAGGCTGAACTCTATATTTATATTAGGCTACTCTTACGGTAATTTATAAAATAAATTATCCAATACAAAATATACTTAAATATTACTAACTTTAGTCATAAAACATTTACAAGATGACATTTAAATACCAGTACTGTATATTCAGAAGAAAAATTTCAATAAATAGAAGTAGAAGAAAAAAAATCAGCTTAAGAAACATCCACTAAAAGCCACCCACTCGGGAATTGAATAGCAAGATAACAATTTAATTCCCATTTTAAGTGCAGCTGATGAAAATCTCTAAATTCAAAAGAAGCACACATATTTTCACCACAAGAAACTAATATAAATGGAACTTATAATATTTATTTCCCAATATAAAAAAGAGACTCCCTGAGTGTAACTTAAATCTAGAAACATAATTATCAAATTTCAACTGATAACAATTTTTTAATTCTCATTGGCTTGAAAATGAGATTCACTTTTTNAAAAAAAAAAAAAAAAACTTCTTAGATCAGTAGTACTATTTTCTTTTAAAAATATATTCATCAAATTTTGAAAAGAAAAGTTATTACAATTAGGGCATGATTGTGTACCATACTTTGAAAATAATAATTTAGTTTTTGACTTCCATTGAAATGGAAGGAGTTTATGCACTTATATCTAGACGTCTGTTCATTACATGTTAAGCATAAGTAGGCTACTCTCTAAAATGTTGAAATTATAAATAAATTTTGCTGAGATTTTACTAATTATTGAAAATAAGCCAATACATGGCTTGGATCTNACTGCAATTAATTACCTTTTAACATTCCCTAGAGTAATTGTCATTATATTTAGTTTTATGTTATCTTTTTCTCATAAATTTTATTATTTACAAACTATGGCTATTCTCCTAGGGAAAAATGGTGAAAATGTTAAAACAGCAGTGAAGCAATTTTTAAAAAAAAAGCTTTGTTTGTTAGACCTTAGACTTTGATGCTTTTAGTTTAATGAGTTAGCCTAGTTAGATTTTTATTGGATTATTATAAGTATTAAAATAATAAAATGTACTGTACACAGTTTATTTAATTAATTTAATGTAATCAATGGCAATAATTTAAAAAAAAAAAAAAATAGAAATACAGTATGTTTTTTAACAAAATCCAAATTTGGGAAATATTAAGCAGAATATAAATCCATTAGAGTGCCGGTGGTTAAAGCTGAAATCCATGCAATTCCTGGATTTCTGAACAATATGGCAACTCTAACTTTAGCAAAACACCTGGGTTTGTCACAAGATATTTAATGATCTGACAGTTTATGTTATCGTCTATTTTTTTTTTCACATACTAACATTTTGTTCATAGATAGAAGAGGACCATAATGTCGATCTTTTGTCAAATTGTATAAAGCAAATTTTTGTTAGCCTAATGTGTACCCACATAGAAAATACTCTATTATACAAGTGACTCTTATTTTCAATCATGGAAAATTATTATTTTATCTACACTTCATAAAAGTGTGAATGGGTTGTGTTTTCAAAATTATTTGATATAGCTACAGTATGTACTATAATATGCTTAAGAAATTCTGACAATTTTTGTGGGTATAAAAATTATTAATAATATGATAGCAATATTTTTTCTGGGTATTTAAATTATTAAAAAAACCTCAAATATGTTCAATATCTAATTAAAATATGGAATTCAAAAGTTAGGATAATTGCCTAAAATAATATCAGATCCACATGTATTTATTATGTTTGGTCTATACAACCACAAATCCACAATGAATGAATTTTTAAGTTAATAAATAGATCAATTTAATGAAAGTGATAGTAAATGAAATATTCTAATCAAATTTTGTAGGCAGGTAAAACATATAGGGCTGTGATTATCGATTATTTTAATAATCGATTAATCTGTTGATTATTTGGTCGATTAGTCGACAAAAATTATGATTTTTTTTTAATTATTAAAAATAAATAATGAGCATAAAATTAAAGCTGAAACCATTTCATAATTGACATTAGCCTAGTCATTTTGTTTAGACATGATAAAATATCTGAAAGTTACACTATTTTTTAATAGGAATGCATACAATACTATTATTCAAGCTCTTAAGTCCACCTACAAAAAGTTTTTATATAAAATAACATATTGACATGGTCTTTAACAGGGATTGAATGCAGGCCCGGCTCCAGGGGCGAGCACATAAGGCACAAGATACGGGCAGCAAGATATTTGGAGCGGCAGCAAAATGGGAAAAAATAAATATAATATAAATTATACCTCAAAATATACTTTTCATTTTATTATTTCTTTCTCGTAATTAAGCATGAAAATTGGATGCCGATTAGCTAATTAAAGAATATGTTATAATCAAAGCTCAGCTAATTACATTTTAAGGTTAGTCAACTTTATTTTACTGATATAGACCAGAGGTGTCAATAACGTCGATCGCAATTTACTGGTCGATCGCCAGATGCTTTTTCGTAGACCGACAATAATTTTCAAAAACCATTGAAAAATCAATAAAGATAAATAAGTTTTTTTTATACTAATAGAATTCCTTTTTTTATTTCATAGTTATATATTACGTATTTATAAGCTATCTGCTCTTCTACTTTTTTAATAAATAGTAGACTAATTAATTGCATAATAGTGGTGATACATAATTAACTTGAAATGCATGCGGGGAAAACAAAATATGAGCATTTGAAATTAAAAGTCGGCTGCTTAGTTTCAATCTCTTTTTAAATATTGTAATAATACATTTATTATCACAATAAAGTACGGTATATTCGTCGGGTGCAAATCCCATCAAAAAAAAAACAAAAAACAATGTTTTCTTGTGAAATATACAGTTAGAAAGTAGTAATTTTTTTATATAAATTAATCATTTTCATGGCCAAAATAATTCCCATAATGATAAATGATAATTATTAAAGAAATCTCATATTGCATTTGAGTTTGTTTATAATTCAAATTTTACATTTGGAAAAAAAAAAAAAAGTTAATTTCATTTGTTTTCTTTTTTAATGTAATACAAACATTCATTTGCTTGTTTCTAAGGAGTAATGGAGTGACCCAAGAGTGTATAATAGACTATCATTTTTTTTTTAAAATATTTAAATAAACGTTTTTTTTACAAAAATAAAAATAACAGAAAAGTATAAAAACAAAAACAAGAAAATTCAAATCGATAATCAAAGTTACAAAATTAGTCCATAATTTATAATTTCAGACAATTACCTTTTATTATTTTATAATTCCTCCCCCCCCCCACCCACTAGGGAAATCATCCATGATATGACCCCCTACAAAATTTGTGTTCACCTCCCCACCCCCCTGTGGAATTTTTAAAAGAGTAGATTGTGGATTGATTTTCACCAGCAAAGTAGATCTTATGTAAAAATTAGCTGACACCCCTGATATTATAGACTCCTGTATATTTTAAATTTTTTTAAATTTACGGGGAGGGGTCATCCCATAGAGTTCATACTGCAGCAGAAAAACAAATGTTGAAAATACCTGCATATTTTAAATTTTTTAAAGGCTAGTTAGCTTTTATTTTAATAATAGCCTATACTGTATATAGAACTTTTTTATGTACAGTATTTAAATATATTTAAATGTCAGATGAATTTGCTTTCCTATTTAAGCAAATTTTATTAAGGGCAGCAAGAACTTAGTGTGCCTTGGGTGCAAAATACTTGGTGCCGGGGCTGCTTGAATGGAAGGTGAATGCAGGGGCTCGGAGTCCACCTATTCATTTGTTGAAGTGACACCATCCTCTCACTTTATTCTAAATTGATATAGCCTACCAGTATATGAAATAGAACATCTAAATACCCGCCTCCAATGACATGTGAATCTCTTTTACCATCGAACAGCATAATTTATTATTTTTAAAAAAGTTATTATAGAGGTTTCAATACAGCCCATTTGGCATAAATAGCCTATTTCTATTTTGCATTAGTCCAGCTGCCATTCATTTAGCCACTCTTATTTTAATAAAGTAATCCACATAGTATGTTTTCTTGCAGACTTGACGTAACTTTATTGCAAGAAAAAAATTATTAATTAATTCTTTGCTTATATACTTTATTCCATTAAGGTGTCTGCCATGGATATCAAATAATTGTAAAATTTAGCACTAATCTATAATGAACAAAAAGTTTTATTTACTTCATTATTTTAGTTTTGGAAAAAAATCTTTCTTTGCTTTTCAGCTTGCACATCTTGCTATTGACCAGCTAGTGTCTTCTGAGCAAACATATCCACAAGGATTACTTCAAATTTCCGTTAATTGGTTAATAGTTGGACTGATGGAAATGTCAAAATCCTCTAAAATGATCAATCAGGTTTATTATACCTCTTTATTATCATAAGGGTTGGTCATATTTATTTATTATTTAGAAGTTAAGGTTAAGACTGTAAATATAAAAAAATAAGACTTCCAAGCAATTTAGTTTTGAGAGTAATCTATGCAGATAAGGTTTCTCTCCAGACACTACTCAAAGGGAGGCTGAATAAGTATGTTGTTGTTTCACGTTGTTTCATATTTAAAGTCAGCTTGCTTAACGTAGTAAGTTTTAAAATACAGTAATCACTTATTTTACCTCTTGGTAATATAAATTTTGGAATGAGAAATCATAAACCAATACCGGTACTTAAAACTAAAAAAATTGGAGGTTGTTGCTATGGGGCTCTGTTCCTAGAGCCCATGGAGCACACAGATCCTTCACTTTAAGTACCCCTTCCCTCACACACACCTTTTTCATTAGCATTCAGGCTCTAGTCTTTAGACAAACTCAGCCTTAATCCAACTCCCCTCTCCTTTCTCAGAACCATATGTTTGATTTAATATTATTTAAAAACAAACCTAATGTCTTTTTCCTCTGCTTCTCTAATATTATCTGTGTGTTTAAAACTCCATATTTAAAAAAGAAACTATTTTTAAGATAGGGTTATTCAAACTGTAAAACACAAGATTTCCCCATCCCTCCCTGTTAAAAAAATAATAAGACATACCAATGTTTATTTGATTCTATATTACTTTTTTAAAAAAAATTAAGCTTGCATGATTTAAAATTGAAGATGTACACATTCAAGGACTGCAGTACCGGTATATGTTTCTCTAACAACTACAGTAAATGCTTGTTATTTTATATATTTCCAGAATTGTAATATAAATAAATAAATTCAAGCAATCTGTGTTTATTTTTTTAAATTTGAGAGCAATGCAGATTAACTAATTAGATTTGCATGTGGGATTCAGACATCAGTGTCTTCAGGTAATAATCTATAAGCAAAGAGTTGAAAAACTTGGTTTGTCTTCTCTGAATTGGGAAAATTAAGGATCCCTTGCATTCTTGACCTCAAAGATGTCACCAACTCACCAGCCAAATTTTTAGTTTTAAAAGTTGTGAATAGAATAATTAAAGATAACATGTTAAAACTGATTCTCTTCATTTAGACTATTTATCTCCAATTAAACATTTGCTTTTTTTTTAATCAATGAACTAAGCTACTTTTTAATAATACTCTCAACATGATGTAATAAAAAGATTTTGTTTCAATTTATTATATATCATTCAATATACTAATTCTAATTTTATTAAGGTCTTAATGCTAAGATTTTTAATGTTATTTTGCCAAAGGTAAAATAAAAAAAAGTTTAGAATAATCGAATAATTAAAAAAAAAAAAAAAATTTTTTTAATATTCGATTATTATTAATCGATTAAACGAAAAAAATCGATTAATTATCACAGCTTTTTAAACATGTAATAAACAAAATGAAAAATTAGAGAAAAATAAAGAAAATTTAACCAAACGCAAATAATTAGGATACTTGAAGTGGTTTATCAATGATTTTTTTTAATTGATTTATGTTTAGTTTTACCTAAAAATATTTGTTTAATTAATCATTTTGGAAAATTTAAACTGAAACATATAAAAATTTGCAANTTTGGAAAATTTAAACTGAAACATATAAAAATTTGCAAGTTTCTACGTTGATTATAAAATTTAAAATCTCTAAACTGACGTCAATTTGACGTAGCAAAAGGATAAATCTTGGTAGTTTTTGGGCTGGAGTAAATGCATATCTGGGATCCAGACGCTATTCTCATAACTTCATTACTTTATTGTTTAGAAAAAACAAAAGTGTTGCTGTATAAAGTTTTGAAGAAGAAAAAAAAAAAGAACAGAGAAAAAATGTACTTTCTTAGCATCAATATAAAATCCATAAAATTTTGAGACAATTCTTGGGATTGAAGGCAATTTTAAGAAAA
>PXIH01S0056693.1:0-10628 GCA_003024985.2 Euperipatoides rowelli
TTTAAAATAATTTTTTTTATTTGTTTATTGAGTGCTAAGATCAGGGCTGTGTTAAAGTACTTGGAATTCACAATTAATTAAAGAAAGAATTACAATGTAAGCTAAATTTAAACATCTTTTGATTTCTCATAAAGAGATTGGTAATTTATGATGCAACAATTACATTTTCATTCTGTTTACTTTTTTTTTTTTTCAAATTTCATTTCATTTTGTGCCCCCTAGATTAAGGGCCCTGGTGCAACATGTTCAGTGCACCTTTCAATAGCACAGCCCTGCAGAAGATATGTCACTGAAGATAATTTAATATAATTATTGTAACATTATTATGCTTCATTCCAATAAAAAAATCTATATTTTTTTAAAGTTGTCCTATGTGATGATCTGGTAATTGAAAATGGATTTGTAGTATTGATACATAGTAATGATGTCGTAAGTGATGGTGTGCTATATCAAAACACAACAATTGGAAGTAGTTACCTAATCGGCTGTAATCTAAGATATTACCTTGATTCAGCAAATGAAATAGTTATCTGTCTGGATTCTGGAGAATGGGATCATGTACCAAGATGTCTGGGTAAGGATAATTACATTCAACAATTACTTTATTTAATCATAAAAGGTTAAACCAAAAATGATTTGAACCATAAAACTAGAATAGAAAGCAAATACCAGTTAAACATAAAAAATTTAAAACAATAGACATTTGAAAATATAGTGGGAATTTAGGCTTTTGAGTATAATACGGTAATATTATGATGATTGCTCCCTCTAGTGAACAATGTTGTAATACAACTATTTTTAGTGCAACATTTCATTAAATCATATATGATGAAATGAGGTTCAGAATAGTTGTAATTGTTGTCAATTCGAAGAATGAAAGCATTTATCATCCCCTGGGTTAAATGCATTAATACATGCCTTTTTGTCTGTGATAAATTTAGGGTGATTAATGAATGACTAGCCTTTTCAATACATAACATTTATTAATACATAACTAGCTTAAAGCCAGTCAAAAATGATGGGAATTATTTCCCCCCCCCACTCCACCCGTTTTCCCCCTATTCCTGTATGTTTAAAAGTCCATCAAAAATAATGGATCTTAAAAGCCCATCAAAAATGATTCTAAAACTAATGACCTAATTTCACTTTAACAGTTTTAATTGCATTATGCAAATTCTAAAAGTGAACAGCGCCAAAGATAGCTGGGTGTGTGACAGAAACCGACATGACCAAAATGACCAAACTTGCCTTTTATTATATTGGATTCTAAAATAAGATAGATGATAATATCCACTCTGATCCTTTATGGGTAAAATCATCTATTTCACTTACAATTGAAGTATACATAATTTGTTTTTCTTCATCTAGAGCTGTACCTTTTGTTAATAAAACATTTTTATTTTTTAAAAGAAAAGTACAACTCTTCTCCCTCTAAATGTAGGTTTACCTTGAGAACATCATGTTGATTTAGTGTTAAACAAATTCTGCTCTCAAGCAACGTTTAGTTTTTTTCTAAAAATATTTTTATATCTTTGATTTTAGGTAGGGGAGGGAAACGTCAAGTTTGGACACAGTATCAAAATGTGTCTCTACTTGGTGGGGTTCATCATCATCAGAATTATCCTTTACAGGGCCAATATCATTATCAAAGTCAGAATAATCATCAGTAGCAAATCATCAGTAGTAAATATTGCCAGTGGTGGGGGTGCAGTAACTAGGATTTATTTACTTTCCTCTTTCAAATTGCAAAACTGGTTGTCATGATTACATAGCTTTAATTTAGTGTTTTATGTAGTATTTAAGTAGCTTTTACAGTATAAGTTGTGATGAATTAATATAAATATTAATTCTGGATCTTTTCTGTTTCTTTACAGGCTGACTGGTTGAAGTTCCACCATGATGAAGGGGAAAGGCCTATAGGGGGGGGGGGAGATTGGGTCCTACCTGAGAAGAAAGATGGTAGTAAAAGAAAGAAGATACAAGAAAATTACCAAAACATTAAAATAAATACAATAAAATAGAATATATTGTCAAGAAAAGATAGAACTCAAGGAAAAAATCCAAAGGATTTGTTCTGTAATTTACTGAATTAATTCAGTAAATGACATAACTCTATCCCTGGGGAAACTAAAAAATGAAAAAATTTAATTATAATTATTTGAGGAGGTTTGTAATGATGGTTATAAGTTTCCCAGATCCTTGATTAGCAATTGATTCTGACACATAAAGGAATGTGAATACATAAAAGTGGTAAATGATTTTAATCAATTAACACATAAATAAATATGAATATATAAAACAAATGAAAAATGATTTGAATCAACTTTGTGATTGTAGCAGACTCTCAGAAGAAATTTGAGTCTCATCATTGTTAGCAATTTGTATAAAAATTTTTTTTTTTGGAAAATTAACTTCTTAGCTTAACTTCTTAACTGAAAATTTATAAATTACTTTCAGAACATATTGGTTTCTTATATGTGACCTTTAGGTAAATAATTCAACGATAATTATAAAAGAACCAACCATATTTAAAAAAATTAGTAAGAAATTCCTTTATATTCCCTGTACTTGACCCCCAAAAAATGGGTCAATTTCATTAGTCAATGCCTAACTTTCCTATCTGTAACTCTTAATAAAAGTTACGACTCTAAAGTGTTGAGTCTGAATTTTTTTTAACATATGAAAAAAACATAACATTTAGTTTTCAACTGTGTTAATAAAAAACCTAGAAAAAACATATCCAAAACTTGAAGACTTCTATAATTGAAAAGCTATCTTTTCAATTTGAAATTCCACATTTTCTGAATGTGGAGTTTCAATGCTCCCTTCCTATTAATGCAGCTTTTTTTTAAATTGTTTTTATAGAATCCTTGTGCTATTTTATTTATTTTGTTGAATTAGCGGGCCAAGGATTAGGTTCGGATGGGGATGAGTCTCCCTTCTTCTTGATTCGAGGCTGATGTGCTGGTAGCTTTTTGTTTTTATTCCTCACATTTGTATATTAAATTTTATTTAATCATTGGATTTGACTTTTCTTTGATTTAATTTATTCATGATTCCTTTATTCATTCATATATAATTTGTTTATTTATGATTTATTTATTATTTTAAACGTGAGTGTATTTGTCATTAACAGTTTGTAAATGTTAAAGATATAAATGTACCTCTGTATAACTAGGCTACAGCTGTACAAGTGTCAAAAATTATGAATGGCCATTGAGATTTTAGAAATTACAATTTTTTTGATTTGTGACTTACCTAGGTAAAATTTAGTCTTATTATTTTAAGTTTCTTTTTCTTAAAAAGTACCCATGTTTGATTTCTGGGTCATCACTTTCGATGGACAAGTTATCGGACGTTTTATTTTTGTTTACTTCGCTCAGAGCAGCCAAAAATTTTTGTTTAGCAGATTCAAATTCAGCTATGCCGTCCAGCGGCGCTGCGATCGAATCTTGATCTTGTAAGACCGAAGATATGCTGCGTATTCCCTTTGTTTTTCTACTTCTTCTTTTTCCTCTTCTTCACTTAGTTCTTCATTTGGGATGGGTGCTGTGTCTTTATTTTGAGCTTCCATGTCTTCGTTTGTGCCATGACTAGGCTTTGGTGCATCAACCTTGTCTATTAAGACTTTCCGATGTACGTAAGCTATAAGCTTATCGATATGCACCTGTTTTATTTTATTCGGGTGCTTGATGTCCTGGATATGATAATAATTGGCCATCCCTTCATTTTAATTACTGAGTATGGTCCAGTAAACCTAGGATTTAGTTTTCTGTTATGCCCTGAGTAAGTGGGTATATCAAGAGCCAAAACTAAAGTTCTGATGTTAAACTCACGCAAGTGACGCCCTGTATCTTTATTTCTGGCATAAGAAATGGACGCGTTTTGCAAGTTGACAAAAACCTCCGCTTTCGCTGCCTCCAACTTTTCCAAAATGGCGTCTACCAAAAAGCATCAAACTGGTAAAAAACATTAAATATATAGAAAGGGACCTGTTTAGTGCTACTTTGTACTGTATTATTGATAACTTGCATAAGGTAGGGGAGCATGGTGTCCTAAGCGGTAAAATTTTTATTACAATGCAAGATTAAGTTAAGTATCTTTCGTGTTTATCTTTTCACTTTTCCCATTGGAGCGGGGCCAAAAACTTTGGGTTGTGATCCTATCCCTAATCTCTTGTATAAGGTTGTCATTATATGTCCTACTAACTGTGGCCCACGATTTGACAGAATACATTTGGAGCCACCGTAATGTGTGTGTATAGTTTTCATATAGTCTGCGGCGATTATATGGGCTTCCTGACTAGGGAGAGGGCTAGTGAAGGTCATTCGGGAGAAATGGACTGTACGTGATTATATATTTATTTCTCCGTTGAGTTGTTGAGAAGGGACCTAATATGTCAATACTAACCTTTGACATGCAGGAGGAAGGAGGTTCAACAGCTTGTATAGGAGCTTTTAGATGTCCTCTGTTCCTACGCTGGCATTTTTCACAGCTGTTGATATATTCCCTATTATTTGTAAACATAGTTTGCCAAGTGAAATTTATTTTGATTCTGTATGCAGTTTTTGTAAATGAAAAATGCCCTCAGATTAGGCTATCGTGATATGCAAACATAATATCAGTAAGAGGGATGCTGGGACTAATGTTCTGTAGGCTGTAAAATTTGATTTCCTAGCTGTATTAATTTTTGTATTAATTCATTTTCGTCCAGTATGAAGCTTTCATCATTTAATTTACCTTCTTTTATTTTTTTAGTGATTTCTTGGCAATAACTGTCTTTTTTTTTGCTCAGCCTGCATTAGCTCGATTGTGATTGGTCTCCTACCAATTCTAATACGCAGGCAGTTGTAGTTTCATCTTCTTCGTGGCTTCGCGAGAGCATATCGGCAAAACTATTGAATTTACCTGGGATGTATTCATACTGTATATTATGTTGTAAATTCATCATCCATGTAGCCACTCTAGAATTTGTATCTTTGAATTCTACTGTATAAGTTAATGGCTTATGGTCTGTTAATAGGATTATTTTGTTACCATAAGTCATATGTTTAAATTGGTCTATTGCAAATACTATGGCTAGTGTCTCTCGC
Organism: Euperipatoides rowelli; assembly: GCA_003024985.2. Taxonomy (NCBI): domain Eukaryota; kingdom Metazoa; phylum Onychophora; class Udeonychophora; order Euonychophora; family Peripatopsidae; genus Euperipatoides; species Euperipatoides rowelli. The sequence goes on from PXIH01S0056693.1 coordinate 5,094, forward strand.
TCAATCACAGTTTCTTTTAGCTTCCTTTAGCATACAACTTGCATAAGCAATGGGCTGTAATTCTCCCTTCTTGTTTTCCTGCTCCAATACTGCTCCTAGGGAGGTAAGGGATGCATCAGTTTTGATTATGAAGTGTTTATTATAGTTTGGGAAGGCGAGTAAGGTGCTGTAATTAGCCTTTGTTTCAACGTTTGGAAGGCTACCTCAGCTTTGTCATTCCATGTGATCGCAGTATTCTTTTTTTTAGCAAGTCATACAGGGGGGCGGCTATCTCAGCAAAATTAGTGATAAATTTTCTGTAAAAATTTAAACTTCCAAGAAAACTTCTCACACCTTTCACAGTGGTGGGGCGCTCTAGTTTTTTTATCGCATCTGCGCTCTTTTCTACCGGCCTACATCCATTTTTATCAACCATATGCCCTAAGTATTTTATAGATTCTCTAAATAAATGGCATTTTGATAGTTTGACTGCTAAATTGACTTTTTCTAAAGCTGCAAGCACTTCTTCCAACATTTCTAGGTGTTCTTCGATATTGGTGAATGTATCATAATATCATCTAAGTAAACAAAGATGTGGCCTTTTAATATTACGTGATGTAGGCATTCTATCATTATTTTCTGAAAAATGGCTGATGATAATATGCATCCTTGACAAAGGCGGGTAAATGTATATTTAGCGAACGGTACTGAACAGGTGAAATTTTTCTGGGCTTCTGTTAATTTAACATTGAAATACCCATTATTTAAATCTAGGCTGCTGAAGATGCGGGTGCCACCTAGGTTCTCGAAGATATCTGCATTGCGAATGATCGGATACTGTTTGTTTACTATCTGTTTATTTATTTTTCATAGGTCTAAACAAATCCTAACTTCTTTTGAGTCTTGGGAAGAACTAAAACAGGGGAATTGTATGGACTAAGTACTTTCTTTATGATGTTAGCTTTTTTAATTTGTCTAATTGATGTCTCAACAGTTCATATAGGTTATGAGGGATACGGTACTGTCGTTGGTAAATTGGTACGTTTGTTTTGAATTTTGGTTCATAGGGTGGTACATTAGCTCCTGTCATGTAAGTTAGGTCCTCGATCAGTATGTTTTTATGTTTGTCTATTATGTTTTCTAGTTTATGCCTGTGTTTATCACTCAAACCTAATTCCTTCATTTTAAATAGTCCATACAGCTTGCTTGGTTCGTCGCCATCTTGTTTGTTTTCCATCATAGTGGTTCCGCACCAGAATTTCTGTCTGGCCAGTGATTGGCTAGCTTGACCATCATGTGACTTGTCTTTGCTGGCCTGAAGCTTGATTGTACGTTGCTCGCAATTTATTACTGCATCGTACTTACACACCAGTCGAATCCAAAAATCATCTGGAATCCCTCTGCTGCAGCTTCACTATGCATAATGGTTGTAACATGTCTATATGCGCGACCTTTATGTTTATTAGTGTTTTGAGCCCATGTATCGTTTTTTCTGACACTGGTGATTTGATGGAGACTGCCATTGTTTTAGTGCAATTTCCGGCTCCAGTATCTAGGAGAGCGTGTATTTTCTTCCCAAATATGTCAACTATTATAATGGGGTTTTCTTTGTATAATTGTGAAAATGTTAACGTGAAATTTGCTTTCTGTTGTTTCATTTTATGTTTTTGTTTACTGTCCGCCATGTTGTTCTTGATGCAACCCTTTGCAAATGCACCCTTCACCATTTTGTTTTGACTACCATTTTGTTCTGCCGAGTCGTATGTGGCGTAGGATTTACAGTGATATTATTCACATGTTTTGTTGGATTAATTTCTCTGCACTTTTCGACTGGATTTTTGTGCTTTAGTATTTCCCAAAGGTTAACCAAAATGTACTCGGGTGGATGTTTAGCTACCTGAGGTAAATTGTTTACATTATTTGATAAGCGTAGCTTCACATTATCGGCACGTTTCATGGGTTTTTTGTTAGGTTTATTGTTTTTGTTTTTATTAGCAGTATTTCATTTCTGCTAACTCTTAGTTAGCGAGTTGTTAATAATTGGTCCGATTTGTCCATCGAGAGTTTTTTGGGCCCCTACATTCATGGATCCAATGAGTGTAGGGTGCTCTAGTTTAATGGTCGAGTATTATTACTGTTACCGGTCCCGAGCTTACGACTCATGCCTTTTTGTAACAGTCTTTCTCTAAGTGACCATTATATTTGCAATAATTACAAAATAACGTTTTCCTACTTCTTTCTCTATCTTGTATTTCTTTATTTTGTTTAGTTAACTCTAGTACTGCTAATTTTAGTTCTTGCAACTGATCTTTTGTGTTAGATCGGCGATAGGGCTTATGGTTACAGCGTTTACTAGCTTACTCTTTTCTTCCAGTAACTTAAATTTTAACTCTATATCCTCAATGTATTCTACACTTTCCCTTAATGAAATATTGCCCTCTCTGATCAGTTCTACCACTAGATTGGATAGTAATCCCGCCCTATAACGTTCACATAGCATTTTGTTATACTCTACCAGTGAGTTACCTGGATGGGGGCGTAAGGGTTCCCTAATGCGAAGAGCCTGCACCTATAGCCTACTGCGCTTTCATCTAAACCCTTCTTACATGCATTAAATAATTTTCGAGTCTGACTCTTATCTAGTTGTAGCGAAAAAAAATTTCTGAGTCTTGTAGTCTTTCTTCCAAAGTTATAAAATTTTGGCTTGGGCTATTATCATACGCTAACTTCTGATTTGGGCATGCACAGTCGCGCTTGACAACGTTAGCGGAGTAGACTCCATAGCGCACTCGGATTAGGAAATCATAACATTTAAAAAGTTTAAAACCTCCTGTAATTTATTTATTTTGACATCCTGTCCTGCTAATTCATCCCTTAATGATTGAATCACCCTATCTTTTTTTTCAATCTCTACTTGAAAATCCATTCCATGTGCATTGTGCAGGTTTGTCTATCCTTTCAGCCACTTTATCGGGATCTCAAGAGATTCAAGGAGACCTACTAGCCAATCTGGAGACTTGAATTGGACTTCTGTACCATCTTTGGAAGACATCATTAAATATTGAATTTCAGAAAAATAAAATACAAAAAATTCTATTCTATCTCTATGAAATATTTAACAAAGTTGCAAAAATATATTTTTATAAAGTTTCAAAAATGAGAATGTTTGTGTGTGTGCTAAGCATCCATACTGAAATGAAATTCGTTTCTGCGGACCTACATTAAAAGAACATAAACATGGCGTCTATAAAATTTTAATGTAATGTAGAATAAAATTTTAAATATTTACGTGGACAACACTTCAGAATATTTCTCTGAAGAATTTATATGATAAAATCTGACTTATTAAAGTTTAAAAAAATTAATTTGAACCAGAAGATAACGTAATATAGGTTAACTATCCTGTCGCACGCGCCAAATTTATACTCCTATGTCCGATACTTAAACTAGGCTTCATCAGGCTACATATAGTCTCTCTCATGGAGTTTCCCTCCCCCCTTGCTTTCACTCCATCCTATCTCGAGAATGACTATACTTTCCTAAAATAGGCTAAGTTGGTGCCTTAGTTAAATTCTTTCTCAGGTTAGCATGATAGAATTTACTAAGGCAGGACCTGCTTCGACTTACGCCACTCACAAGACCATATACGTATATTATTTCTAATAATCATATATTATATATAAATAGGCGAGTCATCTAGCTTGGCAGTCCTATTTATGGCTTAAATATGCAATCATGCTTCCGCAGTTCACTTGATACTAGCCATAAATACAACTCTAACTTGGAAATGTCTTTACTATCTCCATAGTACCTGAAAATGGGGGATCATCGCACAACAGTGGCAAGTTAAAGGCATGCACAAGCCCATAACAGATACTTTCACAGATCAAAAAGACATGTTGCGAGGATAATCACCAAATAAACATTAGATTTCCTCTACTAACCACTGATTACACTTGCATATAAATACATAAATTAGAATAACTAATTTAGATATATCTATATGCAAGTCAATGCAAAGAAAGGCTAACCCAAAAGAAACACAATATTTATCGAACAAGGGTCCATTTTGTGCAATTTTATAAGAAGCTCTTAAGAGAACTAGAAACCAACACAAAACGATGAGAAATTAAGGGAGAGCTAGCTAAACCCTAACTTAAATAAATTGTAGCCTGGACCGGCCTCATAGGAGCTAAAGAGGAGAAAGGAGGGAACCACCCTTTATTATCCCAACCCCGATAGATAGGACAGGTACCACCCCTATCTCACGTACGTAAGGGAAGGCCATCTGTAAAAAACAAATAAAAGATTAATAAAAATTAATTATATGTCATTTCAATATCTAGCCTACACACACACAAACAAGCATTTACTTTAGCAAATCTTGTTATTTATTGGCTTAAAAAATTAGAATTCACAACAACTTCCTTTCCCATTAAATGAAATTTACACTTTACACTTTAACCCTTTTTATGAAGTATATAAAATTGTTAAACTTTTAAAATTACAAAATTTACTAAAACTGGCCAGAAAACACGCTAAGTGATAGAAAAACAGAAGGGTAGATTGGGAGGGAGTAACCCAAGGGGAGTTGGGCAAAACTGGGGATAAAATTCAGAGTTCTTAATAATTAAAGTCTATTTTAGGTTATTTGGGGCTGGAGGGTAGAGTAGACAATGGAAATATCTGACTGGAAATGTCTATACTGGAAGTCTGGATACAAATCTGGAATGCTGAGTAACTACGATGTTGGAAAAACTTCTTAAAGCTACTGAATGATTAAAATAATAATTCTATTATGTAATTTAATTTTGGGTTAAAAACTAGAGTTGAAGTTGAATGAGAGGAAATGAATACTGGGTTCACTGCTTGGATGCATCGGTGGATGCCCCACTAACGCTTTGGTTCTTCCAACTCTTCTTGATCTTCTTGAAATTGGTAAAATTTCGAGGGGTTAGTTTAGAACCGAAGATCTTGATGTTTTCCGCCTCAAATCACGCTCTGCAACACTTTTTTATATGGGTTAGTTGCTACAGGTGATTTTAGAATGTTGACTAAAATTTGATAGGTCTCCGAGTCGGCAACCCTTGTTATTATGTAGATGAAGCTGATGTTATTGCTGAAGAGCACCTCCAAGTGAGAAGAGCATTAACTAGGATTTCTTTACTTTCCTCTTTCAAATTGCAAAACTGGTTGTCATGGTTATGTAGCTTTAACTTAGTGTTTTATGTAGTATTTAAGTAGCTTTTACAGTATAAGTTGTGATGAATTAATATAAATATTAATTCTGGATCTTTTCTGTTTCTTTACAGGCTGAAAAGGCCGAAGTTCCACCATGATGAATGGGAAAAGGCCTAAGGGGAAGGGGGGAGAGATTAGGTCCCACCTGAGAAGAAAGATGGTAGTAAAGAAAGAAGATACAAGAAAATTGCCAAAACGTTCAAAAAGTACAATAAACTAGAATATATTCTCAAGCGAAGATAGAACTCAAGGAAAAAAATCCAAAGGATTTGTTCTGTAATTTACTGAATTAATTGAGTAAATGATATTATATAT